>JAWQFJ010015633.1:0-7500 GCA_034096865.1 Theodoxus fluviatilis
GCCCTTGTCCCTTTGATAATTGCACACACACACACAAAATCCAATCAGGCAATAGTATAAATGAAGTCTGTCACAGTCTACTAATTTCCAGACTTCGAGTCTCTAATAAATAAATGAGCGGTCATCAATCCATCCTGTGACTGCTCATCAGTCTCCACTCCAGTCTCCCAGTTTCATTTTTCAGTCATTGTGTAAACAACATATTACTTCCGACCTTAGTCCATGTCGTTCTTCAGTGGGTTCACTATCGTCCCCATCTCGGCCGGCGCTTTCCGCGGTGACGGTTTGACGAGGAGGTCACTAAAGACCCTGGCGACAGGTCCTGCACTGGTACCACTCTTCAGCGTTGCGACGCGTCCGCCACAGTGATGCATGAAGATGGGAGTGTCTTTAATTCAGGCTATATCTCCAGCCTGGCAGCTGCACAAAAAGTTTCACATCATAAGACACTCATAATCACATCCATTCTTCCTTCTCTTTCCTCTCTGAATCCTCCTTGTTTGATAGCCACTCATTCTTAGTGATACTATTCACACATTTTTCTTATAAATTCTAAATTCACTTTCACTCAACAATTTTCACATTCATTCCCCTATTATGTCTATGCTATGACAATATGCATTCAGCCCCAAATACTGAACAGCTAGAAAACACAGCATAGATCATATTTCATGATAACGGTTGACATGAGCCGTTGAATCACTGATTTCCAAAAAATCGTCTGTCTTTCAATACCATCAGTTTTATAAATTGCTATAATATTATGAACACATCAATCATTGCTCACATCAATAGAAAGAACAAAATATGCACAATACCTGTACAATACAGCTTTACCGATGAAGGCACGATGCAGCGCTTCATCTCACGAGGTGCATTTCACCACAGCACAATAGACACTGATCTCCAATGCAAATACAAATTTAATTACGTTGGCTAAATCAGCCTGACGTCACTTGACGTACCAATGCAGACAAACAGCACGTGGTTTGTCAAATTAAACTAGGCCACTCCAAGCATAAAAACCAATGTACAAATTATTTCAACAACAATTATTTTAATTCAAAAAAATAATTAATTTTCCATTTGTCACAGACACCTGAAGGAAGAAGGAAAGAGGCCGCCCAAAAACAACTTGGCGGCGAATGGTGGAGCTGGAACGAAACGGTGCGGGCTGGAACACGTGGAACAAAGCACGGCGAGCAGCTGCAAACCGACCCCAGTGGAGGAGTGATGTCCAAGCCTTTTGTGCCTCCTGGCACAGAGAGAATTAAGGTAAGGTGCATGCTTTCCATGCGATAGCGAAGTTTTGTAGTTCAAACAAACAACGCAATTAAAATCTCATTGGCAACATTGGTTGTTCGGCTTATCATGGGACTTTGTTGTTGTTGTTGTGTTTTTTTAATGCCAAAAGTTTTGGCAAAACCTGGAGGTTCATCGCCAGCGGTTTTTATAAGCATCTCTGAACTATGGGTTCCCGCCGTGTGCTGTTGGCTTCTGGAGAATGTAGGACAACAACTTCGTTCGCAAATACTGTGGAAAAAACCGACACGTTTTAAAATTTTACATTTTATTTCAAGGATTGGAACCTGCATTTGCACCCTCACAGTTTCAAAATGATATGGGCATAACGCCAGTAGAGGCAGTAGAGAGTAGCCTCCCTTATATACTCTCAGGAGTGAAAATAATAAATGGTGTGTCACTGCGGAAAAGCGGTTGAAATTAAAATGTCTGTGAGTTGGCAGTGTGTCAATTGAGTACTTCCCACGTGATCAGTGATTCTACATAGGTAATGCACTGAGGAGATGTAGACTTCCGAGTCATTCTTGTTGTGCCTTATTGTCACCAAAGTAAAAACTCAATGCGTTAATGTATCATTTTTGTATGTTTATAATGTTATTGCTAGAGAAGCAGAAGTCTGACTAGTTGGGCAGGTTTGCTCGTGATCGCAATCCTTTGAGAATGAGTTTTGACCGCAGGCAGAAAAAGTACATGGGTGAGACGAATTTGTTTTAAACATCACACACACACACACACACACACACACACACACACGTTCGCGCGCGCCCCATCTGTCCGTCCGTCCGTGTGTGTATGTGTGTCCTGTCTGATTTGTTTGTGTGTCTGTCTGTCTGTCTGTCTGTCTGTCTCTCTCTCTCTCTCTCTCTCTCTCTCTCTCTCTCTCTCTCTCTCTCTCTCTCCTCTCTCATCCTCTCTCTCTCCCTCCCTCCCTCCCCTCCCTCTCTCTCCTCTCTATCTCTCTCTCTCCTCCGCTCTCTCTCTCTCTCTCTCTCTCTCTCTCTCTCTCTCTCTCTCTCTCTCTCTCTCTCTCTCTTCCTTACTCCTCTCTCTCTCTCTCTCTCTCTCTCTCTCTCTCTCTCTCTCTCTCTCTCCCTCTCTCTCTCCTCTCTCTCTCTCTCTCTCTCTCTCTCTCTCTCTCTCTCTCTCTCTCTCTCTCTCTCTCTCTCTCTCACACACACACACACACACACACACACACACACATGGGGCAGGTGCTGATCTTGACTCCTTACGGCAGAAGAGCAGGGCTGCTGAGAGCATTCAGCTGAGGAAGTGGCAACACTTCAGAAAGAGGTTCCTGGCTCTGAAACATGGAGGGGACAGTAGTGTGCAAGAGAGCACTGGCAATTCACTGCAAGGTGCAGAAGATGAACACGAGGCAACTGGGAAATTTGACAAAGGAAAGGAGAGAAATTCATCTAAGGAATTAGTGCTCTGTTTGCAGTCTCTTGGTCAGGAGGAGCACGAGATGGGCACAGCTGGAAATGATGATGGAGGCAAGAGGAACACCAGCATCCAGGAATCTGACCTGGTCCAAACTGCTTGCCAAGCTGCTTCAAACCGTTCAAGTGTTGCCGTGCCAGGTGAGCAGTTGCATTTCTCTTTTGAGCTTTTGTGTGTCTGCAGATCTTCCTGGGACACCATTACTTGGCATTGGATCTGTATCCATAAATCTTGTTTATTTCATTTTTTAAAATGTGTAATGTTACTTTCTTGTTAATTATCAGTTAGAAGTCTTTTAGAGTGAGATATTTTCTGAGAGTTGTATTAATTTGATATATTCTTTTGTTCATGTATGTACTGACTTTTTAAAACTTTGCCAAATAGATGTTTCATAGTGCACAATGTAGGTGCTCTCCTGGCTGAGAGAGAGAGAGAGAGAGAGAGAGAGAGAGAGAGAGAGAGAGAGAGAGAGAGAGAGAGAGAGAGAGAGAGAGAGAGAGAGAGAGAGAGAGAGAGAGAGAGAGAGAGAGGGAGGGGGGGGGGGTTGAGGGGAGGAGAGGGGGAAGGGGGGAAAGAGAGAGAGAGAGACAGTCAGACAGACAGACAGGCAAACAGACAGACAGACAGAGGGGGGGGGGGGGTAGGGAGAGGGAGAGAGAGAGAGGAGGGGGGGGGGGGGTAGGGAGAGAGAGAGAGAATGTTATGTTATTGCATTGATCCCTTTATCTTGTCTTTTGCTACAGAAAAGGCTCCTCGTAGGAGAAAGCGGGTGAGCAGAGTGTGTTATCCAGTCAATAGACGTTACAGAAAGATCAGACAAGATGAGGATGAACTACCACAGCCCAAGCGGATAAGGTATATGTTTTGCTAAGTGCATCATAATGAAGAATGTCTGGTTTGTTCTCAAGTCTAAAGGTTGTTTCCTTGCAGATGAAATTTACATGTTAATATTGCTTGTGTGGGAAGGTATTGTTTGATAGGGTGTGTGTGCGTGCGTGCGCGCGTGTGTGTGTGTGTGCGTGCGTGCGTGCACGTCTGTGTGTCTGTGAGTGTGTGTGTGTGTGTGTGTGTGTGTGTGTGTGTGTGTGTGTGTGTGTGTGTGTGCACGTGCACGTCTGTGTGTCTCTGAGTGTGTGTTTATGTGTATGAATATGAGTGTGAGTCTGTGTGTGTGTGAGCTTTTGTGTGTGCTTGTATGTGTGTGCTTGTATGTGTGTGTGTGTGTGTGTGTGTGTGTGTGTGTGTGTGTGTGTGTGTGTTCTGTTTATGTAAGAAAGAGAGGGAAAATCAGTTTACTGTGACATTTATTATCTTGTTACTGAATTTACTTCTGGTAGTCAATCTCTTTTTGTCAATTTTTTAAAAAGTATTATTTCATACATTTCAGGCTGGACTTGTCTGAGAAATGTGAAGCTGTTGTTGCTGAGGGCAATGATGTTGGATCACCTACTTCTTCAGGAGTTGGACCCCTAGTCAAAAAGAGAGGTCGCCCCAGGAAAGTGATCAACAACCACCAGATGATGCAGAGTGGAGCATCAGGTGATTCTGATACGTTGTCAAAGAAGAGCATCTCGAGGAGCATAGAGTGGAGAAATAGACAATCCAGTGATACTGGCTCCATGACTCTGAAACAAGGAGGGGACAGTAGTGTGCAAGAGAGCACTGGCAATTCACTGCAAGGTGCAGAAGATGAACACGAGGCAACTGGGAAATTTGACAAAGGAAAGGAGAGAAATTCATCTAAGGAATTAGTGCTCTGTTTGCAGTCTCTTGGTCAGGAGGAGCACGAGATGGGCACAGCTGGAAATGATGATGGAGGCAAGAGGAACACCAGCATCCAGGAATCTGACCTGGTCCAAACTGCTTGCCAAGCTGCTTCAAACCGTTCAAGTGTTGCCGTGCCAGGTGAGCAGTTGCATTTCTCTTTTGAGCTTTTGTGTGTCTGCAGATCTTCCTGGGACACCATTACTTGGCATTGGATCTGTATCCATAAATCTTGTTTATTTCATTTTTTAAAATGTGTAATGTTACTTTCTTGTTAATTATCAGTTAGAAGTCTTTTAGAGTGAGATATTTTCTGAGAGTTGTATTAATTTGATATATTCTTTTGTTCATGTATGTACTGACTTTTTAAAACTTTGCCAAATAGATGTTTCATAGTGCACAATGTAGGTGCTCTCCTGGCTGAGAGAGAGAGAGAGAGAGAGAGAGAGAGAGAGAGAGAGAGAGAGAGAGAGAGAGAGAGAGAGAGAGGAGAGAGAGAGAGAGAGAGAGAGAGAGAGAGAGAGAGAGAGAGAGAGGGGGGGGGGGTTGAGGGGAGGAGAGGGGGAAGGGGGGAAAGAGAGAGAGAGAGACAGTCAGACAGACAGACAGGCAAACAGACAGACAGACAGAGGGGGGGGGGGGGGTAGGGAGAGGGAGAGAGAGAGAGGAGGGGGGGGGGGGGTAGGGAGAGAGAGAGAGAATGTTATGTTATTGCATTGATCCCTTTATCTTGTCTTTTGCTACAGAAAAGGCTCCTCGTAGGAGAAAGCGGGTGAGCAGAGTGTGTTATCCAGTCAATAGACGTTACAGAAAGATCAGACAAGATGAGGATGAACTACCACAGCCCAAGCGGATAAGGTATATGTTTTGCTAAGTGCATCATAATGAAGAATGTCTGGTTTGTTCTCAAGTCTAAAGGTTGTTTCCTTGCAGATGAAATTTACATGTTAATATTGCTTGTGTGGGAAGGTATTGTTTGATAGGGTGTGTGTGTGTGTGTGTGTGCGTGCGCGCGTGTGTGTGTGTGTGCGTGCGTGCGTGCACGTCTGTGTGTCTGTGAGTGTGTGTGTGTGTGTGTCTGTGCGTGTGTGTGTGTCTGTGTGTGTGTGTGTGTGTGCACGTGCACGTCTGTGTGTCTCTGAGTGTGTGTTTATGTGTATGAATATGAGTGTGAGTCTGTGTGTGTGTGAGCTTTTGTGTGTGCTTGTATGTGTGTGCTTGTATGTGTGTGTGTGTGTGTGTGTGTGTGTGTGTGTGTGTGTGTGTTCTGTTTATGTAAGAAAGAGAGGGAAAATCAGTTTACTGTGACATTTATTATCTTGTTACTGAATTTACTTCTGGTAGTCAATCTCTTTTTGTCAATTTTTTAAAAAGTATTATTTCATACATTTCAGGCTGGACTTGTCTGAGAAATGTGAAGCTGTTGTTGCTGAGGGCAATGATGTTGGATCACCTACTTCTTCAGGAGTTGGACCCCTAGTCAAAAAGAGAGGTCGCCCTAGGAAAGTGATCAACAACCACCAGATGATGCAGAGTGGAGCATCAGGTGATTCTGATACGTTGTCAAAGAAGAGCATCTCGAGGAGCATAGAGTGGAGAAATAGACAATCCAGTGATACTGGCTCCATGACTCTGAAACAAGGAGGGGACAGTAGTGTGCAAGAGAGCACTGGCAATTCACTGCAAGGTGCAGAAGATGAACACGAGGCAACTGGGAAATTTGACAAAGGAAAGGAGAGAAATTCATCTAAGGAATTAGTGCTCTGTTTGCAGTCTCTTGGTCCGGAGAAGCACGAGATGGGCACAGCTGGAAATGATGATGGAGGCAAGAGGAACACCAGCATCCAGGAATCTGACCTGGTCCAAGCTGCTTGCCAAACTGCTTCAAACAGTTCAAGTGTTGCCATGCCAGGTGAGCAGTTGCATTTCTCCTTTGAGCTTTTGTGTGTCTGCAGGTCTTCCTGGGACATATTACTTGGCATTGGATCTGTATCCGGCTCATTCTCTGGAAAGGTACACAAGGAGGGGTTACGTTCTTAAATTGATCAGACCAAAAGTATTACACTATAAGACCCAAATCTATTCAAGTAGACAAACAAAAAACATAATTAAGAAACACCATGAGCAATGGGAAAAGGCTGAGTGTAAAATTCGAGCTTTTATCGCTAGTTGTGTTGACAAAATGTGCCGATTTCAGCTGGCCAGTTTGTTACACGGAAAAACAAGAACTTTTCAGATAACAATTGCAACTGGATTTTCCTGTTAAATTTCAAAAAGAACGGTTGTATTTTAATCTATTACACACATACTTGACGATTACAGATCATGTTTTACATTTTTTTGCACTTTTGTGAAACAATTAGGGATTTAATTTTGCTGACTTGTTCGTAACATGTCGTGTCCGATCGAAGGTTTTGTAAATATACTCGGCGGAAGAATATTAAGCAAACGAATTGACCCAATTCCATGTCCATTCAAAAACAGAATGTTTGAGAGAGTCATATTTGATAGAAAACACAATTTATGAAGGGAAACTTGCTAGAAGTGAGATG
Organism: Theodoxus fluviatilis; assembly: GCA_034096865.1. Classification (NCBI taxonomy): domain Eukaryota; kingdom Metazoa; phylum Mollusca; class Gastropoda; order Cycloneritida; family Neritidae; genus Theodoxus; species Theodoxus fluviatilis. Next base: position 7,062 of record JAWQFJ010015633.1, read on the forward strand.
AAATTGCGTCATTTCTGAATTTGTGTCCACAAAATGCGTTACGACACAGCAATCAACTGGACTACATTTTTCAATGCAAACTAGTCCTGCAAGGGGAATAACTGCAAAGGTCCTACGCGGAAGGACATACTGAGTGATCCCTGTGTGGTTTTCACAAACTGCGCGTTCGCGGGAAGCAGTACAGTCAACTCAAATGTGTGGCGTCCACGTCGTTCGACATTGTTACGAACTAGAAATGCCCGCCATTTCTTCCAGTGTGCTAGCTGAAGATCGCCTACGATGGAAATTTCAGGATTTTAGTAATGTTTCTCATCGTTAAATGTGAAACTATATTCCTTTTTTAATCTTTAGTTGTGCTTACCGATTGTTGTTGACTAAGTTTGTGAGGTGAAAATAGATCGAAAACCGGTTCGATCCGTCAAACTGAAACATTTCTTTG
>JAWQFJ010015633.1:12500-25484 GCA_034096865.1 Theodoxus fluviatilis
CTTACATAGCCTGGGAAGGCCTTACATAGCCTGGAAAGGCCTTACATAGCCTACAAAGGCCTTACATAGCCTACAAAGGTCTTACATAGCCTACAAAGGTCTTACATAGCCTGGAAAGGCCTTACATAGCCTAGAAAGGCCTTACATAGCCTACAAAGGCCTTACATAGCCTACAAAGGTCTTACATAGCCTACAAAGGTCTTACATAGCCTGGAAAGGCCTTACATAGCCTAGAAAGGCCTTACATAGCCTAGAAAGGCCTTACATAGCCTACAAAGGCCTTACATAGCCTAGAAAGGTCTTACACAGCCTGGAAAGGCCTTACATAGCCTACAAAGGCCTTACATAGCCTACAAAGGTCTTACATAGCCTGGAAAGGCCTTACATAGCCTAGAAAGGCCTTACATAGCCTAGAAAGGCCTTACATAGCCTACAAAGGCCTTACATAGCCTACAAAGGCCTTACATAGCCTAGAAAGGCCTTACATAGCCTACAAAGGCCTTACATAGCCTACAAAGGCCTTACATAGCCTACAAAGGCCTTACATAGCCTACAAAGGCCTTACATAGCCTACAAAGGCCTTACATAGCCTAGAAAGGCCTTACATAGCCTGGGAAGGTCATATATAGCGAGAGCTTGTACGTGCGTGTGTGTGTGTGTGTGTGTGTGTTTGTGTGTATGCATGCGCGTTTGAAGAAATGCGCATGCGTGCGTGTGTGTGTGCGCGCGCGCCCGCGTACTTGTGCGTGTGTATGTGTGTGTGAGTGTGCGTGCGAGCTTGTTCGTGTGCGTGTGTGTGTTCGAACTTTGTAGGTGTGTGTGTGTGTGTGTGTGGGTGTGTATTTGCGCGCGCGCGTCTGTGTGTATGTGCATGCGAGCTTGTGCGTATATGTGTGAGTATGTGTGTGTGTGTGTGTGTGTGTGTGTGAGTGTGTGTGTGTGTCTTTGCGTGCGTGTATGCGTGTGTGTGTTTGTGTCTGTGTGTGTGTTTGTGTGTGTGTGTGTATGTGTGTGTGATTGTGTGTGTGTGTGTTTTTGTGTGTATGTGTGTGTTTGTGAGTTGATGTATGTGTGTTTGCGTGTGTTTATGTGTGTTGGTAGGTGTGCGTTCTTGTGTGCATGCCTGTGCTTGTTTGTGTTTGTTCGTGCGGGCATGTGACTGAGTGTGCATGTGCGTGAGTTTGTGTGTGTGTGTGTGCGTGTGTATGTGTGTGCGTGCGTGTGTGTGTGCGTTTGCGTGTGCGTGTGTGTGTGTATGTGTTACTCTGGGTGTCTGTGTGTGTGCGCGAGGGCGCGTATTAGCCTGCAAAGGCCTTACATAGCCTGGAAAGGTCTTACATAGCCTACAAAGGTCTTACATAGCCTACAAATGTCTTACATAGCCTGGAAAGGCCTCACATAGCCTAGAAATGTCTTACATAGCCTGCAAAGGCCTTACATAGCCTGGAAAGGCCTTACATAGCCTACAAAGGCCTTACATAGCCTGGAAAGGTCTTACATAGCCTAGAAAGGCCTTACATAGCCTACAAAGGCCTTACATAGCCTACAAAGGTCTTACACAGCCTGGAAAGGCCTTACATAGCCTGGAAAGGTCTTACATAGCCTAGAAAGGCCTTACATAGCCTACAAAGGCCTTACATAGCCATCAAAGGTCTTACATAGCCTAGAAAGGCCTTACACAGCCTGGAAAGGCCTTACATAGCCTAGAAAGGTCTTACATAGCCTGGAAAGGCCTTACATAGCCTAGAAAGGCCTTACATAGCCTACAAAGGCCTTACATAGCCATCAAAGGTCTTACATAGCCATCAAAGGTCTTACATAGCCTAGAAATGTCTTACATAGCCTACAAAGGTCTTACATAGCCTACAAAGGCCTTACATAGCCTACAAATGTCTTACATAGCCTAGAAAGGTCTTACACAGCCTGGAAAGGCCTTACATAGCCTGGAAAGGCCTTACATAGCCTGGAAAGGTCTTACATAGCCATCAAAGGTCTTACTTAGCCTAGAAAGGTCTTACATAGCCTACAAAGGCCTTACATAGCCTACAAATGTCTTACATAGCCTAGAAAGGTCTTACACAGCCTGGAAAGGCCTTACATAGCCTACAAAGGTCTTACATAGCCTACAAAGGCCTTACATAGCCTACAAAGGCCTTACATAGCCTACAAAGGCCTTACATAGCCTACAAAGGCCTTACATAGCCTGGAAAGGTCTTACATAGCCTACAAAGGCCTTACATAGCCTACAAAGGCCTTACATAGCCTACAAAGGCCTTACATAGCCTACAAAGGCCTTACACAGCCTAGAAAGGTCTTACACAGCCTGGAAAGGCCTTACATAGCCTACAAAGGCCTTACATAGCCTAGAAAGATTTTACATAGCCTACAAAGGCCCTACATAGCCTGGAAAGGCCTTACATAGCCTACAAAGGCCCTACACAGCCTGGAAAGGCCTTACATAGCCTACAAAGGCCTTACATAGCCTGGGAAGGCCTTACATAGCCTACAAAGGCCTTACATAGCCTGGGAAGGCCCTACATAGCCTACAAAGGCCTTACATAGCCTACAAAGGCCTTACATAGCCTAGAAAGGCCATACATAGCCTACAAAGGCCCTACATAGCCTGGGAAGGCCTTACATAGCCTGGAAAGGCCTTACATAGCCTACAAAGGTCTTACATAGCCTACAAAGGCCTTACATAGCCTACAAAGGTCTTACATAGCCTGGAAAGGCCCTACATAGCCTACAAAGGTCTTACATAGCCTACAAAGGCCTTACATAGCCTAGAAAGGCCATACATAGCCTACAAAGGCCCTACATAGCCTGGGAAGGCCTTACATAGCCTGGAAAGGCCTTACATAGCCTACAAAGGTCTTACATAGCCTAGAAAGGCCTTACATAGCCTACAAAGGTCTTACATAGCCTGGAAAGGCCTTACATAGCCTAGAAAGGCCCTACATAGCCTAGAAAGGCCTTACATAGCCTGGAAAGGCCTTACATAGCCTACAAAGGTCTTACATAGCCTAGAAAGGCCTTACATAGCCTACAAAGGTCTTACATAGCCTACAAAGGCCTTACATAGCCTACAAAGGCCTTACATAGCCTACAAAGGCCTTACATAGCCTGGAAAGGTCTTACATAGCCTAGAAAGGCCTTACATAGCCTACAAAGGCCTTACATAGCGTAGAAAGGCCTTTCATAGCCTGGAAAGGCCTTACATAGCCTACAAAGGCCTTACATAGCCTACAAAGGCCTTACATAGCCTGCAAAGGCCTTACATAGCCTACAAAGGCCTTACATAGCCTACAAAGGTTTTACATAGCCTACAAAGGCCCTACATAGCCTGGGAAGGCCTTACATAGCCTACAAAGGCCTTACATAGCCTACAAAGGCCTTACATAGCCTACAAAGGCCTTACATAGCCTACAAAGGCCTTACATAGCCTACAAAGGCCTTACATAGCCTACAAAGGCCTTACATAGCCTACAAAGGCCTTACATAGCCTACAAAGGCCTTACATAGCCTACAAAGGTTTACATAGCCTACAAAGGTTTACATAGCCTACAAAGGTTTACATAGCCTACAAAGGTTTACATAGCCTACAAAGGTTTACATAGCCTACAAAGGTTTACATAGCCTACAAAGGTTTACATAGCCTACAAAGGCCTTACATAGCCTGGAAAGGTCTTACATAGCCTTAAGAAAGGCCTTACATAGCCTAGAAAGGCCCTACATAGCCTAAAAAGGTCTTACATAGCCTAGAAAGGCCATACATAGCCTACAAAGGCCTTACATAGCCTGGGAAGGCCTTACATAGCCTAGAAAGGCCTTACATAGCCTACAAAGGCCTTACATAGCCTACAAAGGCCTTACATAGCCTAGAAAGGCCTTACATAGCCTACAAAGGCCTTACATAGCCTAGAAAGGTCTTACATAGCCTACAAAGGCCTTACATAGCCTACAAAGGCCTTACATAGCCTACAAAGGCCTTACATAGCCTGGAAAGGCCTTACATAGCCTGGAAAGGCCTTACATAGCCTAGAAAGGCCTTACATAGCCTACAAAGGTCTTTCATAGCCTACAAAGGCCTTACATAGCCTAGAAAGGCCTTACATAGCCTACAAAGGTCCCACATAGCCTAGAAAGGCCTTTCATAGCCTACAAAGGTCTTACATAGCCTGCAAAGGCCTTACATAGCCTAGAAAGGCCTTACATAGCCCAGAAAGGTCTTACATAGCCTGCAAAGGCGTTACATAGCCTGGAAAGGTCCTATATAGCCTAGAAAGGCCTTACATAGCCTAGAAAGGTCTTACATAGCCTGGAAAGGTCTTACATAGCCTACAAAGGCCTTACATAGCCTAGAAAGGCCTTACATAGCCTGGAAAGGTCTTACATAGCCTACAAAGGCCTTACATAGCCTACAAAGGCCTTACATAGCCTGGGAAGGCCTTACATAGCCTAGAAAGGCCTTACATAGCCTGGGAAGGTCTTACATAGCCTACAAAGGCCTTACATAGCCTACAAAGGCCTTACATAGCCTTGGAAGGCCTTACATAGCCTACAAAGGCCTTACATAGCCTGGGAAGGCCTTACATAGCCAGTAGAAAGGCCTTACATAGCCTACAAAGGCCTTACATAGCCTACAAAGGCCTTACATAGCCTACAAAGGCCTTACATAGCCTACAAAGGCCTTACATAGCCTACAGAGGCCTTACATAGCCTACAAAGGCCTTACATAGCCTGGAAAGGTCTTACATAGCCTACAAAGGCCTTACATAGCCTACAAAGGCCTTACATAGCCTACAAAGGTCTTACATAGCCTAGAAAGGCCTTACATAGCCTACAAAGGCCTTACATAGCCTACAAAGGCCTTACATAGCCTAGAAAGGCCTGACATAGCCTGGAAAGGTCTTACATAGCCTAGAAAGGTCTTACATAACCTAGAAAGGTCTTACATAGCCTAGAAAGGCCTTACATAGCCTAGAAAGGCCTTACATAGCCTAGAAAGGCCTTACATAGCCTAGAAAGGCCCTACATAGCCTGGAAAGGCCTTTCATTGTCACGTACTGGGTTTTTGCGTGTATGTGTGTACCAAATAAACTGAGAACAGATGTAAATGTATTTACTCCTTTTTAGAATGTAGCGTGTTCTTTCTCTGTTTACTATAAATTCTATTTTACACACTCACATCATTCAGCTGCAATCAGACAGGCACAAAGATGACACACCAATTTGATTTTCTTTGCCCTTGTCCCTTTAATAATTGCACACACACACAAAAATCCAATCAAGCAATATTATAAATGAAGTCTGTCACAGTCTACTAATTTCCAGACTTCGAGTCTCTAATAAATAAATGAGCGGTCATCAATCCATCCTGTGACTGCTCATCAGTCTCCACTCCAGTCTCCCAGTTTCATTTTTCAGTCATTGTTTAAACAACATATTACTTCCGACCTTAGTCCATGTCGTTCTTCAGTGGGTTTGCTATCGTCCCGATAGGTCCAGCACTTTTACCGACTTCAGTGGGTTTGCTGTCGTCCCCATCTCTGCCGGCGCTTTCCGCGGTGACGGTTTGACGAGGAGGTCACTTAAGCCCCTGGCGACAGGTCCTGCACTGGTACCACTCTTCAGCGTTGCGACGCGTCCGCCACAGTGATGCATGAAGATGGGAGTGTCTTTAATTCAGGCTATATCTCCAGCCTGGCAGCTGCACAAAAAGTTTCACATCATAAGACACTTATAATCACATCCATTCTTCCTTCTCTTTCCTCTCTGAATCCTCATTGTTTGATAGCCACTCATTCTTAGTGATACTATTCACACCTTTTTCTTATAAATTCTAAATTCACTTTCACTCAACAATTTTCACATTCATTCCCCTATTATGTCTATGCTATGACAATATGCATTCAGCCCCAAATAGTGAACAGCTAGAAAACACAGCATAGATCGTATTTCATGATAACGGTTGACATGAGCCGTTGAATCACTGATTTCCAAAACATCGTCTGTCTTTCAATACCATCAGTTTTATAAATTGCTATAATATTATGAACACATCAATCATTGCTCAACATCAATAGAAAGAACAAAATATGCACAATACCTGTACAATACAGCTTTACCGATGAAGGCACGATGCAGCTCTTCATCTCACGAGGTGCATTTCACCAAAGCACAATAGACACTAATCTCCAATGCAAATGCAAATTTAATTACGTTGGCTAAATCAGCCTGACGTCACTTGACGTACCAATGCAAACAAACAGCACGTGGTTTGTCAAATCAAACCAGGTCACTCCAAGCATAAAAACCAATGTACAAATTATTTCAACAACAATTATTTTAATTCAACAAAATAATTAATTTTCCATTTGTCACATTCATAGCCTGGAAAGGCCTTACAGAGCCTGGAAAGGCCTTTCATAGCCTACAAAGGCCTTACATAGCCTGGAAAGGCCCTACATAGCCTGGAAAGGCTGATAAGCTGTGAAGCTTCATTCATCACTCATCACTGACCAAAATTCCAAGCAGAATAGACATGCATCACACCAGATTGTGGGAGGGCAGTCCCAGGCATGATCAAGATTGGAGAAACTTGATCCTAGAGATGTTTAAAAAAAAATTATTTCTCGGGTGTTTATTTTTGCTGAGCCAGCTGAAAATGATCATTGATGATTCCTGGGATGTGTGGATCTATGTCGGGTTCCTTTGATTGCCGTATGTCAGGTTTGTGTATGGCAGCAATGAGCTTAGAAGTTATGTTCTTGATTTGTTTGCAGGCAGACAGACTGGAAACTAGCTGCGCTGGAAATGTGACAAAAATGACATTTTTTCAGTCATTATGTTTAGGAAAATGGACTTTGGGTGCTGACTGACTAGCTGTGAGTACAAAGACTTAAGGAGCAGAATATACATAAATTTTAGTTGTCATAGGTAGATTATTAGACTGGGTGAAAATTGACTGGGCACACTGAGGTGGGTGATAAATGGTTGCGTGGCACCGGAATTGTGATTCAGTCCAAGCTGTGCCAAGAGATGCAGAATCTGTGGACAGCAGAGAAATGAGGGGGAGAAGCATAAAAAATTCCACTGTATCCTTGTTACTTTTGCAAGGTTGACTGTGAAAGATCATTGATTGACGTGAATGATCTGTTACCTTTATCTATGGATTGAAAGCCCATAATTGAAAGGCAGCAAATGACACAATAGCAAATGTGTTAAAAGATTTGATTTTTTGCAAGTAGGCAGTTCCAGTGGAATGAAGAAAATAATTCATAGCTGGCTATATGTAATAGCAGATGTTGAGGAAACTGCCTGCCTGAAGTGAAAATAAATATTCCTTTGAGATATGCCGTGATGGAAATAATTGTGTCTGAAATTTTTAAACTGTGATGTCTTTAGATATGAAGGCATGATGTCTGAAAGGTAATTTGTAACCAGAGCTTATGGGCTGGAAGTTTTTTTTAAATAAAACTGTGCAATGTGAGATTCATAATGTGATCCATCTACACAATACCAGTCACATGTTGACATGATAGAAAGCAAGGAAACAGTCAGAAATTTAGGCTTGGGGTCAACAAAGTCATTTTTGAGTTTTTGGCATAAATGTGTTGCATGCAATGTCCCGGATGTCACTGATTTCTTCTTATATCAAAATTAAGTGTGTTTTGGGGGGTAATGTTCAATAACTAAAAAGCTGTTGATGATGTGAATAGATTTGTAGAAAGAGCCTATTTTGAAGCTTTCTACTTTATCCCCCCTGCAGACTACTCCATATAATGTGATATCATTTGAAAGATAAAGAGAGCTGAAGAACAGCTGCATAGGTATGAGCTTTGTCATGAGAATGGGTTGACAGACAGGAATGCCTGAATGAAGGGAAATCTTGCACTGCGAGTGTGAACAAAGTCATGACCTGGTCGTGTAACAAGCATTGTGGCCAGATTCTCTTCATATTGTTTATTTTTTTCTCCCAACCTTCGAAGTGGGGGGAAATAAAAAGATGTCTCCATGATATTTGAAGCATTTGAAAAACTCTTGATATGTTCATTCCAGTGATATACGAAACACAGTTTGTGATTTTTGCTTACATGCAACTGGTTGTGTGCAGATGGGTCACATTTGATAAATTGGATGTGTCCTGGCGCGTGTCCTACACTCAAACTCCCCACCCGTACCGTACCCCCCCATTTGAATGCAGCCCCTCACCCCCAGGGAAGATGTGAGCCAGCTCTCCAGTTTCCTTAATACGTTCTAAATTTAGCCACCATTTGAGGAAGAACAGGCAGCTCCCCAAATGTAGAAGTGACTCGCAGGAAGGAAACAGGAGTGAGAGTAGTGGGACGCAGCTGACAGCTATGGTCATGGGAATGGCAGCAGAAAGCAGACGTGGGTTTTATGGGACATAGTTTAAGAGAGGCAAGCAATAGTTTTCAGTAGAAGAAATTATACAATTTAACCCATTATGACCTAATGTGTGTACTGGAAAAGACTCCCTAAAATCTGAGCTTTTCTCCATGAAGAACACAACGGAGAATTTGTTCATTCAAAACTCTTATCTCTTCACTTCCACACATCCTGGTAACGAGATGTAAACACTTTTAGAATGCTAAATGAACACGCTACACCCCTGCATCATTACTGTTGCTCCTAGAACATTATTCTTTTTTGACTCACATGCGAAGCAAAAGTGAGTCTATGTACTCACCACGCGTGTCATCCGTCCGGGCGTCCGTGAAAAACTTTAACGTTGGATTTTCCTCGGAGACTTTTAAGTCTATCAACACCCAATTTGGCATGATGGTGTATGATGACAAGGCGTCAAAAAACATACATGGTGACTTGACCTTGCTTCAAGGTCAAGGTAGCAGGGGCCGTAAATGTTGTCTAAAAAACAGCAATTTTTCACATTTTCCCAATTTTCTCTGAAGTTTTTGAGATTGGATACCTCAACTATATATGGTGTTAAGGGCAAAGTAATCCCTATCTTTTGATACCAGTTTGATTGACCTTGCTTCAAGGTCAAGGTCACAGAAGCTCTTTCAAGTTGAATTGTATACATATTTTGAAGTGACCTTGACCCTGAACTATGGAAGATAACTCTTCCAAACTTCATAACATTGTAGTACACATGTTATACTTTCATACTAGGTCACCCGTGTCGTCCGTCCGAGCGTCCGGGCGTCCGTCCGGGCAGACCAGGCGTCCTGTAATCTGTAAAAACTTTAACGTTGGATTTTTCTCAAAGACTATTAAGTCTATCAACACCCAATTTGGCATGATGGTTTAGGATGACAAGGCGTCATAAAACATATATAATGACTTGACCTTGCTTCAAGGTCAAGGTCCCAGGAACTCTTTAAAGTTGAATTGTATACATATTTAGAAGTGACCTTGACCCTGAACTATGAAAATAACTCTTCCAAACTTCAAAACATTGTAGTACACATGTTATATTTTCATCATGAGACACATTTGGTCACATATCATCAAGGTCAAGGTTACTTTGACCCTTATGAAATGTGACCAAAATGGGGTAGTGAACCATTAAAAGTGACCATATCTCATGGTAGAAAGTGCCAATAAGCACCATTGTGCTTCCTATGTCTTGAATTAACAGCTTTGTGTTGCATGACCTTGGATGACCTTGACCTTGGGTCAAGGTCACGTGTATTTTGGTAGGGAAAATGTGTAAAGCAGTTCTTAGTGTATGATGTCATTGCTAGGTTTAGTTGTTTAACCTTGAAGGTCACCTGAAGGTCAAGGTCATGTAAAGGTGATGTAAAGCTCAAGGTCAAGCATGTCAGTTGTATGAGGGCTTCATTGCTCTGAAAATACAGCTAAAAGTTAACGGCAAGGACAGATTCATGTTTAATTTAGAAACTTCAGGCATAGTTTATTTCAAATCTTCATCGTACTCAGAGAATACAGTACTGCTCAAGCTGCTCGATGCCCCCCTCATCAGCTGGACCCCCTGGCTGCTGGGCTTTCGGGGTCTGCTCCAGTAGCTCAGCCAGGGGCCTGCTCCAGTAGCTCAGCCAGGGGCCTGCTCCAGTAGCTCAGCCAGGGGCCTGCTCCAGTAGCTCAGCCAGGATCCTGCTCCAGTAGCTCAGCCAGGGGCCTGCTCCAGTAGCTCAGCCAGGGGCCTGCTCCAGTAGCTCAGCCAGGGGCTTGCTCCAGTAGTTCAGCCAGGGGCCTGCTCCAGTAGCTCAGCCAGGGGCCTGCTCCAGTAGCTCAGCCAGGGGCCTGCTCTAGTAGCTCAGCCAGGGGCCTGCTCCAGTAGCTCAGCCAGGATCCTGCTCCAGTAGCTCAGCCAGGGGCCTGCTCCAGTAGCTCAGCCAGGGGCCTGCTCCAGTAGCTCAGCCAGGGACAGATCCAGTAGCTCAGCCAGGGGCCTGCTCCAGTAGCTCAGCCAGGGTCCTGCTCCAGTAGCTCAGCCAGGGGCCTGCTCTAGTAGCTCAGCCAGGGGCCTGCTCTAGTAGCTCAGCCAGGGGCCTGCTCCAGTAGCTCAGCCAGGGGTCTGCTCCAGTAGCTCAGCCAGGGGCCTGCTCCAGTAGCTCAGCCAGGGACCTGCTCCAGTAGCTCCGCCAGGAGCCTGCTCCAGTAGCTCCGCCAGGAGCCTGCTCCGGTAGCTCAGCCAGGGACAGATCCAGTAGCTCAGCCAGGGACCTGCTCCAGTAGCTCAGCCAGGAGCCTGCTCCAGTAGCTCAGCCAGGGACCTGCTCCAGTAGCTCAGCCAGGAGCCTGCTCCAGTAGCTCAGCCAGGGACAGCTCCAGTAGCTCAGCCAGGGACCTGCTCCAGTAGCTCAGCCAGGGATCTGCTCCAGTAGCTCAGCCAGGGATCGGCTCCAGTAGCTCAGCCAGGGATCTGCTCCAGTAGCTCAGCCAGGGATCTGCTCCAGTAGCTCAGCCAGGAGCCTGCTCCAGTAGCTCAGCCAGGGGCCTGCTCCAGTAGCTCAGCCAGGGGCCTGCTCCAGTAGCTCAGCCAGGGGCCTGCTCCAGTAGCTCAGCCAGGAGCCTGCTCCAGTAGCTCAGCCAGGGGCCTGCTCCAGTAGCTCAGCCAGGGGCCTGCTCCAGTAGCTCAGCCAGGGGCCTGCTCCAGTAGCTCAGCCAGGGGCCTGCTCCAGTAGCTCAGCTAGGGGCCTGCTCCAGTAGCTCAGCCAGGGGCCTGCTCCAGTAGCTCGGCCAGGGGCCTGCTCCAGTAGCTCAGCCAGGGGCCTGCTCCAGTAGCTCAGCCAGGGGCCTGCTCCAGTAGCTCAGCCAGGAGCCTGCTCCAGTAGCTCAGCCAGGGGCCTGCTCCAGTAGCTCAGCCAGGGGCCTGCTCCAGTAGCTCAGCCAGGGGCCTGCTCCAGTAGCTCAGCCAGGGGCCTGCTCTAGTAGCTCAGCCAGGAGCCTGCTCCAGTAGCTCAGCCAGGGGCCTGCTCCAGTAGCTCAGCCAGGGGCCTGCTCCAGTAGCTCAGCCAGGAGCCTGCTCCAGTGGCTCAGCCAGGGGCCTGCTCCAGTAGCTCAGCCAGGGGCCTGCTCCAGTAGCTCAGCCAGGGGCCTGCTCCAGTAGCTCAGCCAGGAGCCTGCTCCAGTAGCTCAGCCAGGGGCCTGCTCCAGTAGCTCAGCCAGGGGCCTGCTCCAGTAGCTCAGCCAGGGGCCTGCTCCAGTAGCTCAGCCAGGGACCTGCTCCAGTAGCTCAGTCAGGGGCCTGCTCCAGTAGCTCAGCCAGGGGCCTGCTCCAGTAGCTCAGCCAGGGGCCTGCTCCAGTAGCTCAGCCAGGAGCCTGCTCCAGTAGCTCAGCCAGGGGCCTGCTCTAGTAGCTCAGCCAGGAGCCTGCTCCAGTAGCTCAGCCAGGGGCCTGCTCCAGTAGCTCAGCCAGGGGCCTGCTCCAGTAGCTCAGCCAGGGGCCTGCTCCAGTAGCTCAGCCAGGGACCTGCTCCAGTAGCTCAGCCAGGGACCTGCTCCAGTAGCTCAGCCAGGGACCTGCTCCAGTAGCTCAGCCAGGGACCTGCTCCAGTAGCTCAGCCAGGAGCCTGCTCCAGTAGCTCAGCCAGGGGCCTGCTCCAGTAGCTCAGCCAGGGGCCTGCTCCAGTAGCTCAGCCAGGGACCTGCTCCAGTAGCTCAGTCAGGGGCCTGCTCCAGTAGCTCAGCCAGGGGCCTGCTCCAGTAGCTCAGCCAGGGGCCTGCTCCAGTAGCTCAGCCAGGAGCCTGCTCCAGTAGCTCAGCCAGGGGCCTGCTCCAGTAGCTCAGCCAGGGGCCTGCTCCAGTAGCTCAGCCAGGGGCCTGCTCCAGTAGCTCAGCCAGGATCCTGCTCCAGTAGCTCAGCCAGGGGCCTGCTCCAGTAGCTCAGCCAGGGGCCTGCTCCAGTAGCTCAGCCAGGGGCTTGCTCCAGTAGTTCAGCCAGGGGCCTGCTCCAGTAGCTCAGCCAGGGGCCTGCTCCAGTAGCTCAGCCAGGGGCCTGCTCTAGTAGCTCAGCCAGGGGCCTGCTCCAGTAGCTCAGCCAGGATCCTGCTCCAGTAGCTCAGCCAGGGGCCTGCTCCAGTAGCTCAGCCAGGGGCCTGCTCCAGTAGCTCAGCCAGGGACAGATCCAGTAGCTCAGCCAGGGGCCTGCTCCAGTAGCTCAGCCAGGGTCCTGCTCCAGTAGCTCAGCCAGGGGCCTGCTCTAGTAGCTCAGCCAGGGGCCTGCTCTAGTAGCTCAGCCAGGGGCCTGCTCCAGTAGCTCAGCCAGGGGTCTGCTCCAGTAGCTCAGCCAGGGGCCTGCTCCAGTAGCTCAGCCAGGGACCTGCTCCAGTAGCTCCGCCAGGAGCCTGCTCCAGTAGCTCCGCCAGGAGCCTGCTCCGGTAGCTCAGCCAGGGACAGATCCAGTAGCTCAGCCAGGGACCTGCTCCAGTAGCTCAGCCAGGAGCCTGCTCCAGTAGCTCAGCCAGGGACCTGCTCCAGTAGCTCAGCCAGGAGCCTGCTCCAGTAGCTCAGCCAGGGACAGCTCCAGTAGCT
>JAWQFJ010015637.1:0-16192 GCA_034096865.1 Theodoxus fluviatilis
TTTGACTTTGAACGCGAGAAACTTCGTGAATACAGGCGTTACAGACTTTGTCATCAGCAGAGTAAACAAACCTAAAAATGCTACCGGCAAACCACATAATTATTTTCACTGAAAACTTTCCATGGGTTGTGTATAGCAACAAAGAGTTAGTGTGTGAAATATAACAAGTTAGAATGCTTTTATTCACAACTGCCACCGACTTTTATTTTTGGCAAAAATCCTTGGTCATTTCGATCGTTTTGCTTTTTTTCAAATTTATCCAAAAAAATGTGTGATTTCGACTTTTCTTCGATCCGCAATTTATAACTGCAACAAACCGGTTTTGACCAGATTTTGTGCCACCATTGTTGACTTTCAACATGCAGACTCCAACGCGTGGTAAGTGTTTGTATGTCTCTCCTTTGGTTTTCTTTTTGGTAACGCTCGTGGGGTTTGGACAGATTGTTCGTCAGTAGCCTGTTCTGGGTATGTTTATCAATGCTTTTAGGAGCCTTTTTGAGCCAAAATGAACGATTAACGGTTTAAATATTTGCTTTTCAACAAGAAATGTGTACGATGTCAAGTTTGGGCTGAGTAGATTGCAACAGCTTCAGTTTGACTATAAAAAATGTCATGGATGAAAATACAAGCCGATTACGTCCGCGGCTACATGTGGCTTATTACACGAAGCTTGCATTTGGCGAGCTTCGCATTTGGTTGGTTTCTTCTAAACAATCGTCCGTCGAAGTTTCTCATTGGATCAAGTTGAAGCTTTACAACTCATTAGAGGAAAGATTGCTCTTTTGTTCGGTGTCTGTTTGAACTTCCGATGAAAATCGAAAGACGAGTTATTGATGAAAGTTCGAATTTCATTGGACATTTTGTTAAAATTTGCTCACTCCCGCTCCGATCAATTTCGTACAGACACCCCCGTGTTCTACAAGATTTCCCCTTTCCAACGCTATATTCGATGTTAATGTACGATGAATCTACTTTTTATCTAGTGACCGGATTGTGCACTTGAAAGGAGAAAACAAACGGAAATTTTCCACCTGTTTGTGTGTACATCGGACTGCAATGGCGGTGTGTAGACGCGTGCTCAATTACCACATTTGTGTGTGTGTGTGTGTGTGTAAATAGTTGTATTTATCATGTCCATGTTGTGTGCATGGTGTTGTATGTTGCACATTGATCTGCTCATTACTGAAATGTGTATACATGTGTTAAATGTTCTGTATTATTATAATTATTACTTTCAGTCAGTATCAATCAGTATTGCTCTTCTGTATGATAATGAAACAGTGTGCTTTATGTACTTGTGTGCTCGTTTTTTTGTGTGTATTTCATGATTTTTTTCACAGTATTAGTAAAGATGACTTTTGCAGATGCAAAATAATCTTGTGCTTGTTTGTTTGACTTCAGAATTCAAATTCCTCATCAAAAGCTTGTTGGAGGTACGCGTAACGAATGACACATGATTTTTTTTAAATAGCTCTAAAATCAAAGTTCTTTTGCCAATGAGGTTGATATTTGCCACATTAACATTAAAGACATTTCTTTTCAAGTTGTAAGTGTTATTTTTCCTGTATCAAAGTTTTACATACAAAGAGAGAAAAAAACACATTGCAGCTGTACGAGTGTAACGGATGACAAAGTAATTTTTAACCTTTTACCCTTTTTATTTTATATTTCTTAAAATTTTCTTTCTCTTTATGTTAACACATTCTGTTAATGTGTGTTTGAAACACAAATCATCTCATTTGTTGTTTTTTATTGCAAGAAAAGTGATCATTTACTTTGTCAACCGTTACACGTTTACCACACCAACTTTTGAACTTTACACAGCTCCTAAGCACACATTTCTCAATAAACTATCTTTTTGAGTTAGGTACACACAGTTAAAGTGTCAGTCTTTATAATAATACCAAAATAGTGACAATTCAAGCACTTTTTTGAAACTGGGTTTGTGTAACGTTTTTGCCACGACGTTTAGAGACTTACTCATGTCTAAGCATAGTATGTTTCACATTACAGCTGTTTTGATGTAACCTGCGACCCTTGAACAAGGTATCCAGAGTAGATACTGTTTTAGGGGACACATTTGAAAAGGAAGACCGTTTTCGTGAATTGTCTAATTCATCTCCATTAACGGATGTGAAAACGCCACCAATGTCATGAATATGAAGCCATACAGGCGTAATCAGCACACCGAATGAAACATTGCATTATCCCAAGCACACGGTGGATGCCATGTTGGTTTCAAACGTAGCTCCGAGGATTATTTTAATAACTTTGACGCGTGCTTCGTTGGGAAAAATAATCATAACATCTTATTTTCTTGTCTAGGCTGAATTACGTTTTGTACGATTCCGGGCGGATCATTTAAAACTCGACTCAAATTGTCGCAGTATGTGTCATTCTGTGCTTTATAGTGTCATGCAAAAGATTCGGTAATATTTCGATATACAATGTATATTGGAACATTTTGTTTATTTTCCAAGCAGCAGAGCTTCACAGCATTGCATAATTTTGTGTGACTTTTTTCCATTTACGAAGTATTCCAAACTGTCATAAGTTCCCTTCAAAACGTTCAACTCAGTTGACATGGAAACCGTACATCTCTCAAGAACATGATGAACGCAGTTATATTCAGGCTAACTCTTTCGACGTTTACTCTTGATTACAATTTTTTCTTGCCCGACATAAACACCGGGGCGCGAACACACGCATTTCTGCATCCTTGCTGGCACACGCACGCTCGCACACATGTACGCAGAAATAACTTCTTACAAGAACATGCGATTCACCAAGCTTTAGTGAAGGACAGAGACAAGTTGCACAGGGGAAAAGAGAGGAGGAGGAGGAGGAGGAGGAGGAGGAGCAAGGGGAAAAGGGCTGGGGTAGGAGAGAAATACGAGGGCAACAAGGAATTCCCTAGAGACCCTGGGGTTTCTCCCGTTCCCCAATCCACTGTTTGCCTTTCATCCCAGTGGGAAGGTGGCGTCCTGTGGATGCCCTGCGGGTGCAGAGCTGACCCTAGAGGAGCTTCTCGAAGACAGGAGAATTGAGAATGGCAAAAGTATGGGACTAGCTAAGGAGCGGGTGGAAATGGATGGAAAGAGAGTGGCGATAAGGAAAGGAAGAACTCGATGGGCATTCTGTGCAAGAAATTAATGTTGATAGGACACTATTTTTCAAAAAAATAAATGGTGCACAAAGGCAATTTGGAAAAGTGATTCTCGTGTGTGTGTGTGTGTGTGTGTGTGTGTGTGTGTGTGTGTATGTGTGCGCGTGTGTGTGCGTATGTGTGTGTGTATGTGTGTGTGTGTGTGTGCGCGCGCGCGCGTGTGTATTGCGGGTGTTGGTGAGTGATAGAGGTTAAACAATAGATGGTGCTGGAGGTGGTGCTGGTGGAGGTGGAGGTCACGGAAGTGGGTGTTGTGGTGAAACTGGACGAAGAGAACGTTGAGAAAGTGCTGATGGCGGTGATGATTGTGTGTGTGTGCGCGCGCGCGCGTGTGTGAATCCGAATGGTGGAGGATGGTAATGGTGGCACTGGTAGTTTGCGAGTATGTGGTAGCGAAAGCGCTGCGGAGAGAATTAAGTGATTGTGGTGGTGGATGTGAATGTGATGGGAATGGTTTGCTACTTGTGGCGGTGCACGTAGAAAAGTTATTAGTCCTGCTGACAGCGGTGGCTGCCATGGGGGCGAAAAGACGGAGAAGCCGTTGAAGGAAAGGCCAGGAGGGAGCCAGGGGCATCAGCTTTCTGCCAGGTCATGTCCCTCGGGCAGCAGATCCAACCCACGCTGTTGGGCAGAGTGGCAGTGAAGTAAGAGAGACAGGGCGGGTTAGGGTGGGGGTTTGGGATACCTGGCGGAGATGATATGGTGGGCAAAGGGAGGAGGGCTGAAGGGTGTGTTTGCCAAGCGGGGCGGAAGAGAAAAAACATGGAGGAGTTAGGGCTTGTAGAGCCGCTACACTTGTGGTGGTGGTGATTTTGAAAGGAAAGGGGGGGGGCTGTTGGAGTGGGGTTGGGTTTTGTGCCTATGAAGCAGAGGGACAGGAGTAAAAGATCAGTGAAGCCACGGGTTCTCTGCCAGGGTCCCCAGGGTCTTCACACTGGCTCAGCCTTGCAGGCGACTGGAGGCCGTCAGTAGGCAGCAAGGTGGCAAAGGTGGCAAGTAGTGAGGAGGTCACTTTGAATAAGCCAGAGGCGCGGCACCATGGTGTCGGATGTAGAAAGTTAATGGTGTTGTTTTTATATAATTATACTGACGTACCACGTATCAAAAGATCAGTTAGAAGTGATTCTGTAGGCTGCAGACGGAAAACGCCGTGCATCGCTACGAAAGAGCAAGGACTAGGACGTTAAATAGAGAAGATGGAGAGGAATGCATTTCATGGTGTTTTGAGAGAGCACTGTCTTCAAATAGGTTGGAAATATGAACATGACGGAGAAGCTATGACAACGGCAAACTCGTATTGCAAACTGGAAAATAGTTTATGATTGCAGAGCCAAATGGTAGTAAAGATATTTCAAGTGAAAAATCAAACCGTTAACTGCGCCATGTTATGTGGCATTTTGATGCTTCCATTGGTCAAATACAAAAGACTGAAAACGTTCATTTGTCTTCTGTAGTCTTTGTGTTGTGTTTTACATGCACTCACTTTTGCATGAGTTGCACCTGATTTAAGTATTTTAAAAAATTCATCTGTGTTATGTTTCTACTAATTTGAATTGCAGGACATGTCAGCACAAGAAAGAACTACTTGAAATAATTCAAGGACGACACAGCCGTGAGAGAATTAGCACAAGGGGAAAAAACTTAATCAGACAATCACACTTTTACCACCCAACGGTTTGCAAAAGAACTGTGGGTCGGACGACCGAATCGTAGACAACGCAAAAAGGAGTACTCCATGTTCTTTGTCATTCAGATCAGAAGTCGGTCTGTGGCTGTCTCCCACCGCCGTCTGCCGTCCGTGATGGCCATACTGATCTGCCATGGCTGATTGCAGGAGCCTCTGAGGTCCTGTGGGCTGCCTTTTTCCATCTCATGACCACCTCCTACACTCCATCGCTGTGTCTTTAAATCAAAACTAAGCTTCAGCTTGGAAGAAGCCACCCTGACCCCATGATGTCATAAACATTTCATGGAAAAGTCTCATATTCTATATCTCTGCTCATCCACCAACAATTGTGCTTAGTTCAAACTATCGGTTTTTCGCTTTGTCTCAGTCTTAGTATTCGGAGGGGAAATTCAAGTGCAAAGATTGCTGAATGCAATTTAGTTAGTCCTGATGTTATTTTTAATGAAAGGTTACTAGCCTTGAAATAAAATGTATTAAAAAAGCAAATGTTCGTAGATTGTTTTGAAGAATAAGTAACTCCACCAACTCACCAACTTACCTTTGACGGATGCATATATGTCGTTATATGTCTATGACATTGGTAAATGTACTGCGATATTTTAATCAAGATGATATAATACCAACGTTGTTGACAATTTGGCCTATTCTAGCTGAGGAGATTCACCCGTTTTGTTTTTGTGCTCTTAGACTAGATTATTCATATTGTTGCACAGTTAAGTGAAATGAGGTTGAATCGGTAGACGTGTTAAATTAATGTGCACACGTCTGGTGTCCTTGATCATTTGTGATTAATAAATTTACGTTCATACTGTGTACATGAAGATCATGTTCATACATATAAAGTGACAAGTTAGCGGGGGGAAAAATAGAAAAAAAGGAAGAAAAGTAAGCTGATAAGATGTAGGTCACGACCAAACTCACGGAAAAGTCAGAGTGATGATTTTACTGGCAATCCGTGCAAACTTAAAAGCACACACCCAGTGGATTTAGAGGCAGGCTGTAGTCCGAGAGTAGGCTTTGGAATACCACGTGACATTCATTCATGAGCAACGCGGTCTGAGGCTTTCCTTGACCATCTCGCCATCTCTGCAGCACAGAATCTCTGGGGTGTCATGGCAATACCATGGCTCTTTTAGGGGTATGCAGTGTGCGTTTTGGAGACTGTATCCTACTTCCTCAGTATGTATGGTTCAATAATGAGAGAAGGATGGGAGGTGGGGAGAAGGACTGGGGTGGTGGGTTGGGGTGGAGTATTGGTGGGGGAGAAGATGCAATGGAGAAATTAATTGAAAGAGGAAGGAGAGCGAGGGTGCGAGCGAGGGAAAGAGAGAGAGAGAGAGAGAACGAACGAATGAACGGTTTATTTGTTAGGCCACGGGCCTATCACAACTACAAAATTGAATCATCTGCAGCAGCAATCTGTACAGCATCTTGTCTTCGCTTAAATGCATAGTACATGTACATAGCCAATGAACGTATTGTTCCGAAGTCCTGTGAGGACAATAAGGTTCCCAGTTCTTCTCTTGTGTACGTGTTACTGAGTTTTGAGGCATATCTCTGTCTTAGGTCTTCATACACTGGACAAGCAAGGAGAAAGTGCACTTCACATTCAACTTCTTCTCTGCAAGCGGGGCATATATATAATTTATCTGAGCCATCGTTGTAAAATCTGAATTTATGGATGTACAGTTCACTAAAACCTGCCCGGAAGCTGATGAAAACGTCTCTAAAGGGCTTTTTATCTAGAGCAATTAAATCAGTTTCTTTCATCCAGATAGGTTTTATTGTCCTATAAAACGTGTATCTTTCACTATTTTCTAAGACCATGGACCACTCAGCTTTGAAGTCCACGAGCAGACGTCTTTTCAGCTCTCTAATGAAAGCACGCTCATTTGTCACATTTTGATTTTCCCATACTTGTCCAAAATCATATCTGTACAGGAACTCTTTTATCTTACATGCCCAACTTCCTTGATTGTTAGAATTCAACATCATTTTGTACACCATGTTCGGGTAACGTACATTTTCCATTCTCAATAATTTCAACCAGTATCTAATTGATCGGATTATTCCATTTATACGAAGTGGATACCTTCCAGTTTCCCCATAAACGATTTTGTTTGGTGCCAAAACAGGTAGGTTTAAAATCTCTGGTCTCTAAATGTACAGATTCAATGACAGAACCGTCGTAAATGCCCCAGATTTCAGAGGAATACAGCAATATGCTAACAACCTGGGCGTCAAACATTTTGAAAAATGCCTCGGGTGATAAACATTGCAACTTTCTGACACATCTAATGACTTGAGTTGCGCTAGCTTTCGCTCGCAACAACAGGTCTGCTTGAAGCATTTTGAAGGAGACTTTGGTAGTGAATAGCGACCCAAGGTATCTGTATTCAGGGACGATCTCTAAAACGTATTCACCTAAGTACCATCTTTCGTGTTGGGCTAAATGTCCACCATTCCTAAACACCATTATCTTAGTTTTTTCTTGATTTACCTTCAGGCCAAGTGCATCTGCTCCTTTGACAAGCGAATTAATCTGGTTTTGTAACCCAACAGCTGTATCAGATACAAGCACTATATCATCCGCAAACAGTAACGAATACACAATAGTATTACCAGGCATAAGTTGGATGCCGTGTTTTTCATCTCTGTTTACAATTTTAGCCACGTAGTTGACCATCAGAGAAAAAATTATCGGACTCATCTTGCAGCCCTGTTTCAACCCCCAGTGGCACTCAAACAGTGCAGAGTAGCAGCCATTGCATCTAACTCTACATACAACTTTTGAATATATTGACTGAAGTATTTTCAACATTCTTCCTGAGACGCCGTATATCTGAAGGATTTTCCAGAGAGCTGACTTGTTTACCGTGTCGAAGGCCTTTTTGAAATCTACAAAGGCTGCGTACACCTTCCGTCGTCTTGACAAGTTTCGGTGTATGATAGAATGCAACACAAATATGTTGTCTACCGTAGAATAGCCCCTCCGGAATCCAGCCTGTTCTTCAACAATCAAGTTGTTGTCCTCCGCCCATGCCTGCAGTCTATTGGTAAGTATTGACGTGAAGACTTTACTCAGGATACTAGTAAGGCAAATACCCCTGTAGTTATCAGGAACCTGGGGATCACCTTTCTTGAATATTGGTATTATAACTGAGTTTCTCCACGGATCTGGGAAGTAAGCCTGAGTGAAAATTGAATTTAGTAAGCATGCGAAAGAGTCTAACATAAAGTGTGGCATACATTTGATCATTTCAGCCGTAATTTCGTCTCCTCCTGCTGATTTACCCAATTTCAATCTAGTAATGGCCTGAATGACTTCCTCACGTGTTTGAGAGAGAGAGAGAGAGAGAGAGAGAGAGAGAGAGAGAGAGAATTATTTATTGAGAGACCTCCTGCCCATTTCAATATCAATTCATACAACATATAAATGTATGACACATATAAACAATATGAATATTTTCTTACATTTAAAAGTGGACGGACATTGTTCATATCTCTCTAGATTTTGTTTGATCTCCCCTTTCAACGCAACGGTTCACAACTTATATATTTATCATAAATAGCCGATCGAGATACTAAAAGCCTTCCTATAAGATTACACGTCATTTCCACAATAAGTTCATATAATCCGGTATGGACAATATGACTTATTATTCGAAATAAACCTTTCATTTTCTCACTGGTACCAATCAATCCAAGGCCATCGCGAATGCACTTTAGGACATTCATTTAGTTCTGAAGCCCTAGCACAGTATCGGACATGAAAGCAATAACATCTGCAAAGACCAACATGAAGAGATTGGTCGAGTCGGGCATCAGCTGTACTCCATGCCTTCCACATTTGTCAATTCCTCTTGCAATTTCATTAATCATGTACAAAACACGATCTACAACTTTGTCTCGCACCCGAGTGGTACTCGATAGGATCCGTGAGGTCTTCAGCACATTTGGTACGACAGGTTAAAGATGAGCACGTGGATTTCAATATTGCAGCCATGTGTCCTTGGTTACCATATCTGTCCAGAAACTTCCACAACACTTTTCTTTTAACTGTATCAACGGCTTTGTGGAAGTCAACGTATGCAACAGGGAGAGAGAGAGAGAGAGAGAGCAAGAGAGAGAGAAAGAGAGAGAGGAGAGAGAGAAATATATTCGTCTTGCTTTGTCATGTTTTATTTTGAGGATCACTGGAATATGGACATTTATTGCATCAAGCGTACCCTAGGTAAATAAAGTAATTGAAATGACTTGAAATTTCGTTTGGTTGATCCATTGCGTTCTCTCTCTCTCTCTCTCTCTCTCTCTCTCTCTCTGTCTCTCTCTCTCTCTCTGTGTCTCTCTCTCTCTGTCTCTGTCTCTCTCTCTCTCTCTCTCTCTCTCTCTCTGTCTCTCTCTCTCTGTCTCTCTCTCTGTCTCTCTCTCTGTCTGTCTGTCTCTCTCTCTCTCTCTCTCTCTCTCTCTCTCTCTCTCTCCCTCTCTCCCTCTCTCTCTCTCATTGCTATCAACAAGAATGGCACAGTAAAATGGAGAGCGAAAGATTTCAAATGTACAGAGAATTGAAGCAAATGTTTGAACCAGAAAAAATATAGATTACATTAATATAAGAACATTAGAGACTCCTTTGTCCGATTCAGATGCAACATGAATGAGCTTTCAGTCAATAGAATATATGCAGTAACGCAAAGAGACCAAATGTGCTGTCCATTATGCAACAACGCCCTTGAAAACGAGGATCATTTCTTAATGTTTTGTCCTAAATTGGAAGACTTAAATCTCGAAGAATATTTATCAAGAACAACGAGGATAGGTTACCTCTATTTGATTGATGCCACGTTAAATATAAAAAAAACTAGACAAGTGGCGATGTACATATACTATGCTTTTCGTTTTCATAGACAAGATTGTCCTGAGGAAAATTACTCTTTGATGTACCATATTGTACACATGCTGGATGAGCCCTTGTTATGGGCCGTTGGCCTGACACAATAAAGTCTGAAGTCTCCCTCTCTCTCTATCTCTCTCTCTGTCTCTCTCTGTCTCTCTCTCTCTCTCTGTCTCTATCTTTCTTTCTCTCTCTCTCTCTCTCTCTCTCTCTCTCTCTCTCTTTTCTCTCTCTCTCTCTCTCTCTCTCCCACCCCCACCCCCACTCCCTAATCCCATCCCCCACCCCTTGATCTGATAAATGAAAGGAAGGAAATGTCAGTTCTGTTCATATTCCATCATTTCCATGTCTTTTGATCATCTTCATTTTCATGTTTATCTTCACACAACGTATGTCCAAATAATTTATAACAGCTTAAATTCATGGTTGCCATAATTTCTTTTATGCACCAACAATATCTTTCTCTCTTTTCACTGTGCCACAATCTCGTCCACCTTCAACCCCTATTCCCATCTTTCCAATACTCCTTCCTCCCGATGCACACAACAGGATACGGGAAAGGTTTACGCAGTTTATACAAATATGCTCATTATGGAAGTTCCCATTCATAAGATGTCAAACAAATGCGATTACAGCTTATTTAGACTCAGTGGCACGCCACCGCTGACTGGTAACCTCAGCCGCCATGTTTTATTCATACCAAGCTGTTCCTAGTGATTTGCCTGGCTTGAAGCAGCAAGGCGATCTGGGCACTGCTAAAACATTTCCTCTGGATATGTCGCCGAGAGCTGGCGAGCACAGACACTGAGAGATCGTAACCAGAGGAAAACGACTTCCTCCGTGTAGAGAGCTTTAAGGCTAGGTTATGCATTGGTGAGATGTGTGAATGAAATGAAGCAAAAATGTCCATTTTCATGTTATACTCTCATTAGCTTCTCGAAATATTTTTTTTAAAGACACATTCCCAGCGCTCACCAGGCGAAAATCGAATTGAAATAACTTTAAGACATATATTGTGTAACCTATGTGTGAAAACCTTACGTCCGCATGGGTTAGATGAACTGTCACTTTACACCTTTGTTTACAATACCTATCCCACGCGCAACCCCAACATTCTACATGTATAATCTGTCAGAAAGTCAGTGGACTGCACGGCGCGAATACGTAATAAAGGTTACACAAATATGTACGTTCCAGCGGATTAAAAGGGATTTTTCAGTTCTCAGGAGTCATATCAAAAGTGAATACTGGGAAGCATTCTTGGGTTTCATTTGTGAATTTCTCCATTTCCTATCTTTTCAAATGCACCTGAACTTTGGCACTCAGTTTGCTCCACTGCATTTATATCAATCTTCATAATTGGTGTGAGTAATGCTCACACAGTACTGAGAAAAGTTTGTGAACTTGGTGGGAGGGATATAACTATCTGCCACTGTACATTGGTTTCCAGCCTTACAAAAATCCTTCTGTGATTGAAATGTCCAGATACTAACTTCTTGAATAAAATATATTAATATTCTCATGTAATTCATATCGCCCGATATTGAAAAATTAGTAATAAAAATCTGGGAACATATCAACATACCTTTTGAAGTTGTCTGAAAAGTAGCACCTTCTTGCACACTCAATCACACTTCACAATGCATTGCACACTATTTGTGATCCGTTGAGCACATGTTTCAGTCATTAATTCACTACAAAACAGAGCTATAAAATATATTTCCCTGACTTGGACAGGAACACTAGATGAGTATTCAAAATCAAAGAACAGCACTCTCCAAATTCACAGACACTTCACAGTTCTTTTTCTGACATGCAGGAATCTTCACTGTCTGCACTTCCTAGCAACTGTCACTTTGTAATAAGTGCCCAGTAGTTGTCTTTTTCTGACATGCATGAATCTTAACTGTCTGTACCTCTGGAACCATCTTCTGGTTCACTGTCATTCACATCTTGTGGTCTCTATCGATTGCTGCAGTCAATGCAGGCATATGCCTTCAAGCGTGAGAGTGAATATTTTCAACATGAACACCTTGCATTTGCTCATCCACCGCTGCTCTTGCATCGACACTGCACAAAGTCTAACACCTAGGGTGGCACTGGAGGAAGTAACATCCACTTGAACACAAATGAGCTGTTCTCATCTAAGATCCATCCATGAGGCAAGGAAGCTGGAGCACAGCTGACTTGGTTCAAGCATTATGGCATGGAGGATGAGGGATTCCCGATTGGGAGGCAAGCCAGTGTCTCTGTCGTATTTTTGCTGAAACAGCTAATGAGATTGTTGACCTCAGACTGTTTTGCTCCAATAGAATATACAGACAAAGGCTCCAGATTCCTCAAAGTTTCCACACTTGGAGTCCACTCGGTGCCCGGATCAGCAAATGCTGAAAGGAATCTGGCGTAGGCCCGCATGAAGGAGACAGTCTTTTTATCCTCGCCTGGAAAGGAGCTGACAGTGTCGCATCCTGTGAAAGAGTGAAGACCAAGAAGGGCATGGCATGTAACTTCACTGTTTGTGTCTTTTATGTGCGAGAAATTGAAAAGGCAGTTTGAGCTGACCCTTACAACACGAGAGTGCAATCAAAATGGTGCGCCATGGCAACTGTGAGGACTGATGAAGTGGAGCTGTCTGCTGATGAGGAAATGGAAGTGGAGTAGGAGTAGATGGGCGATGTCCCTGAGAAGTGTTGAACACGGTCAGCTGACACCATAAAGCTCTTATAGCAGGATGAATGGTATCAGCACCAACAAAAACATGGAAAAGGTCCTGAATGTTGTCTTTAAAACCACATTATATTTGTGTGTCCTTAATGCAACATCACTTTTCACTCTTTCCACAGAAATGCTGGGCCTGCAGCTCAGATATGAGTTCATGTACATTTTCAGTAATTAAATAAATATCCACTACACAGAACAAATGTGCAAGTGGGCATGACACTTCATCACACGTATGCATACATGTGCAGGTGCACACAATATGCGCATATGCGTGCAATCTCTCTCTCTCTCTCTCTCTCTCTCTCTCTCTCTCTCTCTCTCTCTCCCAGATGTCTATCGTTAATGGCCGCACAGTTGGCGATAAAGATGGTCGATATACATACGTCTCCATTCATGGAGATTGCGTCATCGATTATTGCATGAAAGCCGGAGATTATACAAACTGTCCCGTAGATTTTGTTGTTGCAGACAGGGTAGAAAGTAACCATATGCCTCTAGAGATAACAATTGGGTCAAGAACAGTTAAATCGCATAAACTAATTTCTAGACAAAAATATATATCAAAAGTAAAATGGGACCCCTCAAAAGCTGATGAATTCTGCCAAAATACTCAGAGACCGATTTTATCAGAACAGCTAGAACGCGCGACAAAAGAAATAGACAGTTCAGTAGAAGAGTCGCTCTGTTTATTCAATACTGCCATTCTATCTTGCGCAGAATGTATGAGGAAAAATGTTCCCATCAGTACATTTTTCTTACCTGAGAACAAATCCGTTTGGGTTGATTTAGAATGCCAGAACGCAAAAGTGGCAGCTAGAAAGGCTCTGGAGGCCTACAGAAAGTCTAAGTCCCCAATAAGCAAAGAAAAGTATTCAAGAGCGATAAACTTGTATAAAAATACAGTCCGTGCTAAGAAAAGAGATCATCTCAGCGTTTCAAGTATAACCTCATGGACAGTATTAAAGACTCTCACAAATTCTGGTCCCTTGTGAAGAAAGCAACTTGTAAGCCAACCCCTCCCGTAGAAATTTATATAAAGATATGGGAAAAACCACTTTAAAAAGCTCTTCCAGCTGGATACAGAACAAAACCTCTTAGGGGATGTCCAAAGCGATCATTATGAAGAAGCCGTTTACAATGATTCATTAGATCAGCCCATTACATTAGGTGAAGTGATGACCGCGATAGATCGAATACCAGTAGGGAAATCTCCAGGGCCCGTATCCAGAACGGCGATTTATCTTTTTAACACTCGATTTATCCCCTAACCCCGGGTTATCTTGATCGGTTAGATAAGGTACGCTCGTCAGAGGATCCTAGGTTGCGCTTTGCTATATATTCTGGTTTCCAGCCAAGGGAGAACGGAACAGACAGTTGGAATCGTCTGAGTTTAGAGATAAATCGGGGTTAAAATAACTCGCCGTTCTGGATACGGGCCCAGGGCTGGACAAAATCCCAGGAGAATGTTTCATTACCATCTGTAACACTATAGGTCCTTACCTGACAAAACTTTTCAATGCCCTTTTTGAATCGCAGCACTTTCCACGGGAATGGTTCCATTCAATCATCATGCCATTACACAAAAAAGGTTCAAAGCTTGACCCCAACAACTATCGAGGAATATCCCTGCTTAATACACTTAACAATATTTTCGCCTCGATACTTACGAGGCGCTTACGTCTTTGGGCAGAAGCAAACAACAAAATTTGCCTTGAACAAGCGGGGTTCAGAGCGAACCATTCTACTATGGATCACGTGTTTACATTATACGCAATGATACTCAGGCACGTATATGGTGATCGTCGTGGAAAGCGTTACATAGCCTTCGTTGACTTCGAAAAGGCTTTCGATTCGGTAGACAGAGATAAGCTATGGAGAGCCCTGAAGGATGTCGGACTTTCGACCAAATTTGTCGGCATGATAAGAGTAATGTATGCACAGGTGGAATCCTGTGTCAGATGGAACCACGTCATCTCTGAATAATTCAGATGCTCCGTTGGCGTGAAGCAGGGGGCAAAAGAATCCCCCAATAATAGTCTCTCTATTTATGAACACCGTTGCCGACTACATCCGAAGTAATGGTAATCACGGCGTCCAACTTTTAACTACCCGAGAATAAAAACCGCTGGCGCTGAACCTCCAGGTTTTGGCACACACAAAAAAATTGGGTTCAAACCCGCAATCTCTCGAGAAAAGAGGGGGGGGGGGGGGGAAAACACACACAAAAACACAAAAAACAGGTCGGGTTCGAAAAAAGTTTCAGCGCGGATTCGAATCCGTTCACGCATGACCTAACGTTACAATTGTCCAGCGCTTTACCATCTGAGCCATTCATTTGGCAACTGACGTTACTACGTGTTTGGAAAGGAATTATAACGTTCTTTTCTGTAAACTCCCTCGCTTCATATTTTGCACTGTAAATTGTATAAAAATGGATGATAGTTCATGAAATTTGAGTGGTCTCGTACATTTTAGGATACTTAAGGTCTATTCTGCCAAGTTTATTATCGATTCCCACTGCCATTAGGCCAAGCCAACAGACTACCAGTACCAAGTTGTTGCGCTTAAGTCAGAACAGACAGAACGAACGAACGAACTTTATTTTACAAGGGTAGTGAATTAGGCAGTATTGCCTTTCTTACTTACATTCAGCCCTTGAGGCAAAATATTCAAATGTGGTAAGAGAGAGAGAGAGAGAGAGAGAGAGAGAGAGAGAAAGAGAGATACAGAGAGAGAGAGACAGAGAGAGAGACAGAGAGAGAGACAGAGACAGAGAGAGAGACCGAGAGAGAGGGTGGGAGGAGCTGGAAAAGGGAAGAAGGGAAGAGAGAATGAGAGTAAGATGGTGGGTGGGACAGAGAGGAGAGAGAGAGAGAGAGTGAGGAGAGGAGAGAGAGAGAGAGGGAGAGAGAGAGAGTGGAGAAGAGAGAGACAGAGAGAGAGACACAGAGAGAGACACAGAGAGAGACAGAGAGAGAGAGACAGAGAGAGACAGAGAGACAGAGAGAGAGTGAGAGAGGAGAGGGGGGGGGGCTGGGAAAAGGGGAGAAGGAAGAGAGAATGAGAGTAAGAGGGTGGGTGGGAGAGAGAGAGAGAGAGAGAGAGAGGGAGAGGAGAGAGAGAGACAGAGGACAGAGAGAGAGACAGACATAAGGAGAGGAGACAGAGAGAGAGTGAGAGAGAGAGAGGGGGGGAGGGAAGCTGGGAAAAGGAGAGGAAGGGAAGAGAGAATGAGAGTAAGGAGGGGGGTGGGAGAGAGAGAGAGAGAGAGAGGAGTCAGGAGAGAGAGAAGAGAGAGAGCGAGAGAGAGAGAGAGAGAGAGAGAGAGGAGAGGAGAGAAAGAGGAGGGGAGGGGAGCTGGGAAAAGAGAGAGGAAGGGAGAGAGAGAGATGAGAGTAAGAGGGTGGGGGGAGAGAGAGAGAGAGTCGAGGAGAGGAGGATCGAGAGAGAGAGAGAGAGAGAGAGACAGAGAGAGAGAGAGACAGAGCGAGAGTGAGAGTAGCCATAAGTACTGATCAAAAGATCAGATAAAGGCCTCGCAGCCTAAGACATCTGAGGACATATCTATCTAAATTAATTCTCCTATAAAACTGTCCTCGCAAATGACGTCACGTTATTGATGACGTCGCACATGGTTGGAATTTCGCCATCCCCAGGTGTTTCGAAATTCTGCTGGCATATAGGGTCGAAATTGTACTTGCAAATGACGTCATGCTATTAATGACGT
>JAWQFJ010015639.1:0-5000 GCA_034096865.1 Theodoxus fluviatilis
CTCGTCTTCACCATCACTATAGTCACCTTGCACTGTCTAGGGCAGCCATGTTGATACAAGCTGGCGGAGCGGAGGAAAAGTTTGCACCCAGTGAACTGCGTCTACTGTCTTCGTGTATTTGTTTTGTGGAAGGCGTGAAACACCTTTCATGTTGGCACAGATGCATTTAAGGGTGTGCGCATACCTGGGGTGTCGAAGTGGACAATGGACAGTCAAAAGAATCCTGGAAACTGCGTGCTTGTGAATCTAACTGGATGGGTACTTCAACGACTAGCATTGGCCAGACTGAGACAGGAGCGGAGTGTTCAGGCATATGGTATGTGAACCGCGAGAGTCAGAGAGAGAGAGAGAGAGAGAGAGAGAGAGAGAAAGAGAGAGATAGAGAGTGAGGAGACAGAAATAGATACCTAGAGAGAGTCAGGAGAACAGACTCGAGACAGAGTAGAGTCAGAACGAGAACGACAGACAGCAGACAGATAGGCAGGCAGGCAGGCTGGCAGGCAGCCAGACAGACATACAAGCAGACAGGCAGACATACAGATCAGCGGGGAAAGAGACGAATGAGACAAGAATCGGACAGAGAGAATAGTGAGCGCGAGAGAGAGAGAGAGCGAATAGATACAGTGACAGACAGACAGACGAGGTGTTTCGACAGAGGGTTAGCCAGAGAGGAGAGAGAAGAAGAGAGAGAGAGAGAGAGAGAGAGGAGTAGAGAGAGATAGAGAGGTATCCAAAGAACATGGTAAGATTGGTCAGTCATGGGCACAGGGCAATCGCAGAAAATCATTAGGGCATAGAACCCAAATTGTGTCCAAACTAATGAATGCGTTCTGACCTCGTGACAACTGTAGAATACAAAACAAACAGAAGAATCAGTACAATATACGTACACGCTGAATTATTCATTGACAGACGAAATAAAATCAAATGCACCCTGAAACAAGAAACTATGTGACAGTGTTGGGGTGTGATACTTGTTGAAAATCTTTAAACCCTTGCGAGCAAAAGGTCATCTTTGATTCTCTTTCCGTCTGTTTGCAAGTAATCAGTCAACAAACCCTTGTCTAACAATTGATTCAATCGATTTGTCACATCTGACAAAAAGCAGAGATTAACACAATTTTCAACCAGTCACAACTCACTTCATTCATGAAAGTGAAATATTTAGCGCAAAATGTTGTGATTCAGTTGAAATTGTGTCGCCAGTTTTTAGATCACCAACAGCATGCTGCATGATATCTTGACACCGATGCTTTCACCACACGTGAGCTTTCAACCGCACGTGAGGTTTTGAAACAAGCTACGTTCCTCCCCCTCCGTCCAGAGGGTTTTCCACACTGTCCTCAACTTCAAGTGCCCTTTCGTCTTCTCTTTCTTTTGTCAGATGCGCTCTATTCTCTCTCTTCTCTTCTTTCCTCCCTTCTTCCCGTGCCTCGCCACCCCGCCCTCCACCCCCTCCCCCACCTCTCTGTATTTCACATCCCTCACCCCACCTCCCACCCCCTCCCTCCTCATCTTAATCTCTGCCGTCTCTCTCCCCATCGGGAGAAGACCTCTTTGTCCGTTCCCAAACCACGAAGGCGCAAACAAAAGGCAAAACTCGTTTCGTTTTCCTTGTTCTGTTTCACCTTGTCCCCCCACCCCCCCCCATAGCCACAAAAAAAATGTCCGCTCTCACCAAACCCTACCACGCCATGACCCCCACCCCCCCCTTCCCCTCCTCACCCTGGGGTCCCGTCCACTCCTCTGCCCACGGGGTCTCTCAACAATATCATTTGAACGAGAGAAGTTGAGATGATTTAAAGACATCCTTCCCCTTCCTCCTCCCTCTTGTCTCACAGTGCAATCTCTCCACCCCTCTCTCTCACTGCCCTCCCCCCCTCCCCCCTCCCCTCCCCTCCCCTCCCGCTCCCATCCCCTCCCCTCCCCACCCTCCCCTGTGCTCACCTGTCTTCCCGTCTCCCATCCCATAGTTTCCTTCCCCAACGCCATTCCCCGCCCCCCATTCCCGTCTCTGTCCAACGTACAAACTTCTTGCACTCCTCCCCCCCCCCCCCCACACTCCCACACATCGATTCCCCCACCCACCCACCCCTCACCCCTGCCTTTTATATTCTTTTTTCCATCTCTACTATCTCATTGCTTCTTCATTCAAGTACTCTTTACCTTTCTTTCATACCTTTTGGTTTTCCACCAAGCGTCAAACTCCCCTCCTCATCCCCTACACCGATCCCCCACCCCCCCCCGCACGTAATCTATCTTATACCATCCCCTCCCTCGCTTCTCTCCAGTCTTAAGTGTTTTCCATGTGTTACGTCAAGTGCAACAAGTCCCCCCCCCCCCTTCCCCCAACACACATCCCTCCCCCTGAGGCAGCGTCCTCGCTCTCAAGGGCAGTGTACCCACGGGATATGGATCTGATTGCATGGTAGGGTCAAGAGGCGGAACTCCCGGAGATGGAGGTGGTAGACCCGAATGGGCGGGGATGCGAAGAAAACCGCAAAGGGATTGGGGGGGGGGGGGGATTAGGTGGGAAGGAGGTAAATTTATAAAGGAACAGAAGGGAAATGAAGGGGGGAGGAGGTCTGGGGACTAAGTCAAAGAAAAAGAAAGAGATGGACACAAATAGGGGTGGGGTGGGGGTTAAGCAGAGTGGAAGGGGATGATGGGGGTGGAGGTGGGGTTAGATGAGGAAGGAGGTGGATCACAGAAGGGACACGGGGGAAGGGAAGGTGTGGGAGAGCAGAGAAGCGGGGAAGGAACGGAAGGGGTGGAGCCACAGGCAAGAGATGGTTGAAGAGGGGAGGGGGTAAAATATCGGGGGAAGGGGGGGTGGTGTTTGACGGGGGCAGGGCTAGACAGAGATTGCTGGTGTTTGCAGGTTTACTCACAGCTTCCACTCTCATCGTTCACTCATCCAGGATAGCACAAGGGGGACCGCGACTGGACATCATCCGGGCACTTGCATTCTGGCGGCCATCTTGGATGTCATGGTGCGTGAAGGGAGTCCATCAAGCGAGGCTGTTCAAGGTTTCCGCTCTGGTCAAACCCTGGACGTTTGCCTCTGTCCCAAGAGCAAATGTCGCCAGGCGATTTTGAACCCTTTGTCCGTTGACTGCCATTTCTCCTCGGGTTGCAGCGAATGGGCCGAGAGACAGAGACAGGAATCTGCTGTCTGCGACAGAGGGGGACTCGACGTGCAACAACCTCGGTGCAGAAAGACGATGTCACGTTGTCTCATCGTCTCAACACAGCGTTCGCACTTTTCCCCCAGCTAGCAATGTGTTGCACGTAGTCCAATGAGTGTATGATTTGATATTTGGATACGGCGGGCAAATCACATTAGTTTGAATAAGGGAAGTCATAGAAAATGAGATTGCATTGAAGCGTGTTTATCTGTGTGGAAGATCGTCGGTGCAACATAGCCAATGGAGATTTCGCCAGATTTCCCGCTAGCGATGCATCAGAGCGATATACACTCTAATCGGATGAAGTTATCACAGAGGTATCGTCTCATAATGTCTCATATTGTGTTCAGGCTTACATGGGAATAAGTGAGGGACCTTGTGCCTATTCCAAACCTTCACACAAAAACCATTTCCGTGAGAGTACAATTGAGGCGTAGACCCTGCATGCAAACAACTTCAGCATGAACATGTTATAACTGTTATAATGCTACACGAAAATGCATGGGACTGTGTGATATTGTGCCAGGCATTGTCTAGAATTCATTGCGGCTGGCAGGTTTGGTATTCAAAGCCTTGAGGATCCCAAGGTTGCATCATTGGGCATGATGCCTAACCTTTAGAGCTCCACAAATTTTTCTAGCATCAGGAAACTGGTCCAGACGGCCACTGGTAATCTCAAGGGCTGTTAGGGCCTTCCGCAGCTGAGCTGCTAGAGTGAACCACAGTATCACCAGAGACCAGGGGGTCGGACTGATGAGGGGGACATCGAGCAAATACGACCGTATGATTTACTTCACAAAATCTACAAAACTTAAGTAGTGAATATTTATTTAAAAAATTCAGAAACAATACAGGTCAGTGGAGGGGATGTATATTTCATCCTAACACCGAAGCACTGTTCTAAATGTCCAAACGCGTTAAATACAGAGGAGTAAGTCCCGAGATTTGAAAATATAAAAAGTAGCAAGTGTTTTCGTTACCCTGATGTTGAATGACTTGTCCATTTTCAACGATAATTTTCCCCCGTAATTTTCACTTTCCGTCTCTCTCTTATTATCCCGTGTTCCCTGTTTTCCGTTCTTTGCTTCCCTCCATGTCTCTCTCATAATTTTCCCTCTTCAGTTATCTCGCCCCTTCCCTCATCTATCTATTCCGCCCCATTCATCCATCTCTCTGTGTGTTTCTCTGTCTCTTGTGTCTGTATGTTTATCTGTCTGTCTGTCTATCTGTCTATCTGTCTATCTGTCTCTGTCTCTGTCTCTGTCTCTCTCTCTCTCTCTCTCTCTGTCCATGTCTTTGTCTCTTTCTG
This sequence comes from Theodoxus fluviatilis, assembly GCA_034096865.1. Lineage (NCBI taxonomy): Eukaryota > Metazoa > Mollusca > Gastropoda > Cycloneritida > Neritidae > Theodoxus > Theodoxus fluviatilis. Next base: position 4,498 of record JAWQFJ010015639.1, read on the forward strand.
TCTGTCTGTCTGACTGTCTGTCTATCTGTGTGTCTGTCTGTCTCTTGTGTCTGTATATTTTATTCTGTCTGTCTCTCTCTCTCTGTCTCTCTCTCTCTCTCTCTCTGTCTCTCTCTCTCTCTGTCCCTGTCTTTGTATCTTTCTCTCTGTCTGCCTGACTGTCTGTCTATCAGTGTGTCTTTCTGTGTGTGTGTGTGTCTGTATGTCTGTCTGTGTGTCTGTCTGTCTGTCTGTCTGTCTGTCTGTCTGTCTGGCTGTCTGTCTGTCTGTCTGCCTGCCCGTCTGCCTGTCTGTCTGCCTGTCTGTCTGTCTGTCTGTCTGTCTATCTGTCTGCTCTCTCTCTCTCTCTCTCTCTCTCTCTCTTCCACCCATTCACATCAATTCTTCCCTCCCTCTTTCCCTCTCCCGTCTTCCTCCTTCACATCCTTTCTCACCCCACCCACTCCTCACCTCCACCCCCCCCCCCCTCTCTCCCTCCCCACCTCCCATCATGCCCGACTCCC
>JAWQFJ010015640.1:5000-10000 GCA_034096865.1 Theodoxus fluviatilis
AGGGGGGGGGGAGAGAGAGAGAGAGGGAGAGAGAGGAGGGGGAGAGTTCTGGAGTGCCTATACGTCATGTCATTCTAAAGTTTTTTACGTCACGTGTTGCATCATTTATGTGTTTCTGCATGTTCACTGAAGAAGGGCGTGTGCCCGAAAGCCTTTGATTTTGGTGTTTGTCGTGTGTTTTTTTTTTCTTATTTATAGTACTATTTTCTTGTGTCAGAATACACGGTACCACGGGGGAAAAAGAGTGTTCCATTCTCTAGAGCATTACAAAGAGGACATTTTTCATCGGGGCCCCTCGCTATGGATCTCTTATTGCAATTTAGCTCATTATTTCCTAGCCTGAAGCGCATGAATGAAAATATATATACATTAAATGTCTTTATGATGTTATATTTAAGAAGGCCCTCACATTTGAAAGTGATTTTGAATGATCTATACAGAGCAAATCTGTCACTGCCATCAACCTTTGCCGTCCACTCCTGGCGAAAGCAGCCACGCAATCTTTGCTTGATGATTCGAAAGAAACCCTTTACTTTATTTGCATCAGAATTTCCCCATACATATGTGAACCCGAGCTGTGAGGTACGTTTTCCCGCCAATCTTCCCCAGTCGCACTCCTCTGGGACTTTACAAATTGCGCAGCGTGAGGTATGCCTGCTTTGGAAGTCTACTTTCAGGCATTGTGTTAATCTTTTGCAAGTATTTTACCGCTTTTGTCAGAGCATTGATGTGGAGTGGATGTCTTTTTAACAGTTCTCCATAACACATACTGCTAGAAGACTTCATATAGATCTACAAGGAGATTGAGAAATCATTTGAAAGCTTAGTAGTGCGCTTTTTCTATTGTATCGATAGGTCATGTGACTGACCCCCAGATTACCGACCCATGTAATATCTAGTGTGTAGTAGATATAGTATATAGACATGAAGCCCATTAGATGACGCGTTATGCACGCATGCGCGGATGGGGAATTGTCGGGCGCCATGTGGAGGGCCTACGACACGTTGAGTTTCTACAATGCTGTCCTACGTCTTGGCGAACAAGTAAGCCATGATCATGCATACTGTGGTGTAGATGCGCAGCGATCGACTTCTTTGTCGTTGTCAATGCTGTAGACAAGTGTTGTGTTCCGAGCGTTGTACTTCTTTCAATCAATAACAAGAAGGGCAAAGCCCATACGACTCACATGCTTGACCTTGACCTTTACATGACCTTGATCTTCAGGTGACCTTCATGGTCAAGGTCAAACAACTAAACCTAGCAATGACATCATACACTAAGAAATGCTTTACTCATTTTTCCTACCAAAATATATGTGACCTTGACCCAAGGTCAAGGTCATCCAAGGTCATACAACACAAAGCTGTTAATTCAAGACATAGGAAACACAATGGTGCTTATTGGCACTTTCTACCATGAGATATGGTCACTTTTAGTGGTTCACTACCCATTTTGGTCACATTTATAAGGGTCAAAGTGACCTTGACCTTGATGATATGTGACCAAATGTGTCTCATGATGAAAGTATAACATGTGCCCCACATAATTATTAAGTTTGAAACAGTTATCTTCCATAGTTCAGGGTCAAGGTCACTTCAAAATATGTATACAATCCAACTTTGAAGAGCTCTTGTGACCTTGACCTTGAAGCAAGGTCAACCAAACTGGTATCAAAAGATGGGGCTTACTTTGCCCTATGTACCATATATAGGTCAGGTATCCAATCTTAAAAACTTCAGAGAAAATTGAGAAAATGGGAAAAATGGCTGTTTTTAGACAACATTTATGGCCTCTGCGACCTTGACCTTGAAGCAAGGTCAAGTCACCATGTGTGTTTTTTGAGGCCTTGTCATCATACACCATCATGCCACATTTGGTATTGATAGACTTAATAGTCTCCAAGAAAAATCCAACGTTAAAGTTTTCGGACGCCCGGACGCCCGGACGGACGAAACGGGTGAGTACATACCCACTTTTGCTTCGCATGTGAGTCAAAAACACGATAACACGATAACACGACATCTTCCCCTCTTTGAGATTTTGCAAAAAGCAGCCCACTGGCTAGTTATTCGTTAGAGTCCGTGTTAAAGTTCAAATCAATGCATCCTGCATTCAAACAATGTTCAACTTGAAACGTTCAAAAATGTTAGTTATCCTGGAAGCGGATTGGTTTGGTAACAATGCGGCCGCTGCGGGTCAATGTCACGGCTGGACTGCTGTTGCCCTCGGGAGGTCGGACTGGAGGTAGACCACCGCTGGCAATGTCGGAGCTGTTGACATATGGCGGGCGTTGACCGACTTGGGCGATGGACATTCCCTGGCTCGGACTGGTACCTGACTCTGAATTGTGACTGTCAGAGTCGTTGCAGCTAGAACGTGCTGCATTGTGGCGGGGACTGCCACAACTTCTATGCTGGTCTCTGGATACAGGGACAGGGATGACGTGACTGGACAGGGACAGGCGCTTGTGGACAGTGCTGGGGTTAGGACGGGACTGCTCAAGCTGAGGACTGTGGAACAGCTTGAGATGGCGACGATTTCGCCGAAAGTTCTTGCCGTTAGGCGTTTGCACCACATAGGATCTTGGTGCACACTGCTGCTGGACGATAGCTGGACTTCCCCACTTCTTCTCGTTGTCCAGCTTCTGGAGAACATGGTTACCTGGCGAAAGTTATCCCAGTGGACGGACTCCGTGGCGTCTGCCGAATACTTTCTTGTATGCTGCTTTGTGTTCTTTATCCATGTCCGCCACAGACTTTCTTTCATAACTTGGCGCGAGGTTTTCAGGCAGGGTTGGGAGTGTTGTGCGAAGCTTCCGGCCGAATGCTAGCTCGGCTGGACTCTTTGCCTGTCGCTGCGATAGAAGTGGCTCTGTAGGCGAGTAGTGCGATCATTGGCTCCTTCTGGCTCAGAATCTTCTTGGCTTCTTGTACAGCTCTCTCGGCTTCGCCGTTTGCTTGCGGGTAGTGCGAGGATGTGGTGATGTGTTCAAAGCCCCAACGCTGTGAAAACTGCTTGAACTCTGATGATGTGAACTGACGGCCATTGTCAGTAATGAGTGTTTCTGGAATCCCGTGACGAGCAAACATGTTTTACATCCGCCCAATGACTTCTGAAGAGGTGATGTTTCTGAGGTAGGCTATCTCGAGATATCTTGAGAAGTAGTCTATCAGTACGAGATACTGCTTATCCTTGAGTTCACAAAGATCAGCTGCACACTTCTGGAATGGCCTATCTGGTAGTTCTGTTGCAATGAGTGGTTCTTTTCGCTGAGTGGCCTGTTTCTCTTGAGAGTGCTTGCAGTTGCGGACGATCTGCTTGATGCGCGTGCCGACTCCTGGCCACCAGCACGCTGCGTTCGCTCTCTCACGGCACTTTACGATGCCGAGATGACCGTCATGGATCCTGGCTAGGGTTTCATCTCTCATGGACGCTGGTATCACGATGCGGCTGCCTCTGGTGAGCAGGCCGTTGTTCTCGCTGAGTTCGCCGCGGACTTCGAAGAGATCATGCAGTCCTTCCTCAACATCTGACGCGTACGCTGGCCATCCTTCTCGCACGTAGTGTAGTGCTGCTTGGATCAAACTGCCTTTCCCTTGTTCTTCAGACAGTTGAAATGACGTCAGAATCTTTTCTGCGACTGGGCCCATGACGTAAATAAGAGTACTTATCTGAACCTCCCCGTCTTCTTTGTGCAGCATTGAAGCCGTGAAGAATCTCAGGAAACGTTGCTTCCACTCGGGCCATGCTGTAGGTTTGCTAAAGTCGAAGTTTTCCGGAGGCTTGAAAATCTTCACTGTTACTCCTCAGACCAGTACCACGTGAAACCAGTTCTAGAAGGTTCGCAGCAAGACGCACACTGGATTTGGATCTCAGTTCAGCACACGTACAGTTCACAGTTTACCGCTGCCACCATGTTGTGTTCCAAGCGTTGTACTTCTTTCAATCAATGTGTGTGTGCATGCATATGTGTGTGTGTATGTATGTGGTCCTGCCTCTCTTTGTCACTGTGAATACGTTTGTGTGTGTGTGTGTGCGTGTGTGTGTGTGTGTGCGTGTGTGAGTGTGCATCTCTCTCTCTCTCTCTCTCTCTCTCTCTCTCTCTCTGTGCAATGGACCGACTAACATTCGACCGACTGACAGGCAAGCAGTCATGCATCAGGCATTTCGGCAGGCAGGCAGAGAATACAGACGAGAGAGAGAGAGAGAGAGAGAGAGAGAGAGAGAGAGAGAGAGAGAGAGAGACAGACGCGCCACCGCACACGCACACACACACACACACACACACACACACACACACACACACACACACACAAACGTATTCACAGTGACAAAGAGAGGCAGGACAACATACATAGAAAGAATACGTGTCATGTCTCTGCATAAGTTGTGGTTAAAAGTGCCATAGCAAGTCACCGCGAACTCAGGCTAGGCTATTGATGATTTCAAAAGAGAGAAGAAACCTGCCATTTACGTTGACCTCATTCTCTACAGATCTGTGTCGATAGAGCTAGTTCCCACGCCGCGTTCACACTACTAGTCCGCACTCACCGCTTGCCTGGCATTTGAGTTCCTGTCTGATGGGTAAGTCACTTCCCTGCATGTGCTTGACATTTTCAAACTGACTTGGCCTCCCGAACGGAATCCGTTCCATACCACAGGCGATTTTCATATTACTGTATCCTCTCTAAATAAGAGAAGGTTGACCAATCGAGTCTAAGTTACAAGCAGAGACAAGATTTCGGAGAGCAAACTCCTTCCTCAGGTCTTGTGGTTTGTGACTGGGTTGGGGCGGGCCAATGAAGGAGGTTTGAGGTCTTTGTCCTCTGAAACTGAGCGAACTCCCTTCAAATTCGCATTACATTCATGCTGCAATTACAGTGGCTGATGGTTGCTGCATGTCTGAATACACGTGTGTACTGAAGACTTTATCAGATTTAAGAAAACGGCTTTTTAGTGAGCATATAGTAGTCTTTTGATTGTATTAGCAACCATTAAA
>JAWQFJ010015640.1:25000-27500 GCA_034096865.1 Theodoxus fluviatilis
TGTGTGTGTGTGTGTGTGTGTGTGTGTGTGTGTGTGCGTGTGCGGTGGCGCGTCTGTCTCTCTCTCTCTCTCTCTCTCTCTCTCTCTCTCTCTCTCTCTCTCTCTCTCTCGTCTGTATTCTCTGCCTGCCTGCCGAAATGCCTGATGCATGACTGCTTGCCTGTCAGTCGGTCGAATGTTAGTCGGTCCATTGCACAGAGAGAGAGAGAGAGAGAGAGAGAGAGAGAGAGAGATGCACACTCACACACGCACACACACACACACACGCACACACACACACACAAACGTATTCACAGTGACAAAGAGAGGCAGGACCACATACATACACACACACATATGCATGCACACACACATTGATTGAAAGAAGTACAACGCTTGGAACACAACATGGTGGCAGCGGTAAACTGTGAACTGTACGTGTGCTGAACTGAGATCCAAATCCAGTGTGCGTCTTGCTGCGAACCTTCTAGAACTGGTTTCACGTGGTACTGGTCTGAGGAGTAACAGTGAAGATTTTCAAGCCTCCGGAAAACTTCGACTTTAGCAAACCTACAGCATGGCCCGAGTGGAAGCAACGTTTCCTGAGATTCTTCACGGCTTCAATGCTGCACAAAGAAGACGGGGAGGTTCAGATAAGTACTCTTATTTACGTCATGGGCCCAGTCGCAGAAAAGATTCTGACGTCATTTCAACTGTCTGAAGAACAAGGGAAAGGCAGTTTGATCCAAGCAGCACTACACTACGTGCGAGAAGGATGGCCAGCGTACGCGTCAGATGTTGAGGAAGGACTGCATGATCTCTTCGAAGTCCGCGGCGAACTCAGCGAGAACAACGGCCTGCTCACCAGAGGCAGCCGCATCGTGATACCAGCGTCCATGAGAGATGAAACCCTAGCCAGGATCCATGACGGTCATCTCGGCATCGTAAAGTGCCGTGAGAGAGCGAACGCAGCGTGCTGGTGGCCAGGAGTCGGCACGCGCATCAAGCAGATCGCCCGCAACTGCAAGCACTCTCAAGAGAAACAGGCCACTCAGCGAAAAGAACCACTCATTGCAACAGAACTACCAGATAGGCCATTCCAGAAGTGTGCAGCTGATCTTTGTGAACTCAAGGATAAGCAGTATCTCGTACTGATAGACTACTTCTCAAGATATCTCGAGATAGCCTACCTCAGAAACATCACCTCTTCAGAAGTCATTGGGCGGATGTAAAACATGTTTGCTCGTCACGGGATTCCAGAAACACTCATTACTGACAATGGCCGTCAGTTCACATCATCAGAGTTCAAGCAGTTTTCACAGCGTTGGGGCTTTGAACACATCACCACATCCCCGCACTACCCGCAAGCAAACGGCGAAGCCGAGAGAGCTGTACAAGAAGCCAAGAAGATTCTGAGCCAGAAGGAGCCAATGATCGCACTACTCGCCTACAGAGCCACTTCTATCGCAGCGACAGGCAAAGAGTCCAGCCGAGCTAGCATTCGGCCGGAAGCTTCGCACAACACTCCCAACCCTGCCTGAAAACCTCGCGCCAAGTTATGAAAGAAAGTCTGTGGCGGACATGGATAAAGAACACAAAGCAGCATACAAGAAAGTATTCGGCAGACGCCACGGAGTCCGTCCACTGGGATAACTTTCGCCAGGTAACCATGTTCTCCAGAAGCTGGACAACGAGAAGAAGTGGGGAAGTCCAGCTATCGTCCAGCAGCAGTGTGCACCAAGATCCTATGTGGTGCAAACGCCTAACGGCAAGAACTTTCGGCGAAATCGTCGCCATCTCAAGCTGTTCCACAGTCCTCAGCTTGAGCAGTCCCGTCCTAACCCCAGCACTGTCCACAAGCGCCTGTCCCTGTCCAGTCACGTCATCCCTGTCCCTGTATCCAGAGACCAGCATAGAAGTTGTGGCAGTCCCCGCCACAATGCAGCACGTTCTAGCTGCAACGACTCTGACAGTCACAATTCAGAGTCAGGTACCAGTCCGAGCCAGGGAATGTCCATCGCCCAAGTCGGTCAACGCCCGCCATATGTCAACAGCTCCGACATTGCCAGCGGTGGTCTACCTCCAGTCCGACCTCCCGAGGGCAACAGCAGTCCAGCCGTGACATTGACCCGCAGCGGCCGCATTGTTACCAAACCAATCCGCTTCCAGAATAACTAACATTTTTTGAACGTTTCAAGTTGAACATTGTTTGAATGCAGGATGCATTGATTAGAACTTTTAAGTTTTAAGTGAAATCATATCCCTTCTCGGTTATCACGGACTCTAACAAATAACTAGCCAGGGGGCTGATTTTTGCAAAATCTCAAAGAGGGGAAGATGTCGTGTTATCGTGTTATCGTGTTTTTGACTCACATGCGAAGCAAAAGTGGGTATGTACTCACCCGTTTCGTCCGTCCGGGCGTCCGGGCGTCCGAAAACTTTAACGTTGGATTTTTCTTGGAGACTATTAAGTCTATCAATACCAAATGTGGCATGATGGTGTATGATGACAAGGCCTCAA
>JAWQFJ010015642.1:0-16096 GCA_034096865.1 Theodoxus fluviatilis
GGGAGAACATTACACAACACTTGCAGAACAAAACCCTCAGAGCTACAGTGACGTTTTGGGTACTTTGAAAGGCAATTTTCGAAGCCAGTGACGGGTAGAACATAACACAACAATGTAATCTGGCCTTCAGTGTGTAAGTGATGTCTTTGGGTACTTTTGAAAAAGGCAATTCTCGAAGCCAGTGACGGGTAAAACATAACGCAACACATGTAGAACTGGCCTTCAGTGGTAAGTGATGTCTTTGGGTACTTTTGAAAAGGCAATTCTCGAAGCCAGTGACGGGTAGAACATAACACAACACATGTAGAACTGGCCCTTCAGTGGTAAGTGATGTCTTTGGGTACTTTTGAAAAGGCAATTCTCGAAGCCAGTGACGGGTAAAACATAACGCAACACATGTAGAACTGGCCCTTCAGTGGTAAGTGATGTATTTGGGTACTTTTGAAAAGGCAATTCTCGAAGTCAGTGACGGTTAGAACATAACACAACACATGTAGAACAGAATCTTCAGAGGTCAGTGACGTCTTTGGGCACTTTGGAAGTTAAGTTGGGGGTTTTTCCAAGTCAGTGACGGGGAGAACATTACTGAACGCCTGTGGAACGAATCTCGGTCAGTAACGTCACAGAGTCCTCTCCAGAGAGCATTTTTCGAAACCAGCGACACTGAGATTGATGAGAATGTTACTCAACGCATGCGGGTTAAAACCTTTAGTTGTCAGTCACGACGATAGGTTCACTGAGACGACCTTCTCGCGAAGTTTGCACAGTCTGACGCGACATGCGGGCTTGTGGGTATCGAAGTTATTTCTCTTCAAAGTAGCGAAGTCGATCATTTTGTGGATACAGATCATATGTCGATTGTCCATGAAAGCTTGAACCTGTCCCGATGCCCCCCACTAGCCTCTTTGGCTGCTTGCCCCCCCCCTAGCCTCTTTGGCTGCTTGCCCCCCCCCCCCCCCCCCCCCCCCCCCCGATGCTGAGCCACTGGAGCAGGCCCCGAAAGCCCAGCAGCCAGGGGTTGCAGCTGTTTGCGGGGACATCGAGTGTTTTGGCTGTTTCTGGCTGTATGGTACTCCTATGTAGACTCATTGATCCTGTCTGCATGGCACGAAAATTGATTTGATGTTTCGTAACGATGTTATGTTCACGGGATTCTAGTCCTACCTGCTATTGTTCTTGATCGATCCCCATGACGGTTGGCAGCAAAGATAATAGGAAGTGTCGAGTGCGAAGTGCCCTGGTGGTTGTTGTCCTTGCTGTAAGGAGAAAACTGCTCGTGTGGAGATAGCCATTTTCTATGTTGTGTCAGGAATTATGCCCCCGGCCCCTGCTGTTCCTGGACGCCAAGCTTAGAGATTTGACTTCAATGCTGGTCTTGTTGTTATTTGCCACTCCCTCCTCTTCTGACAACTGCCTCTTCCTCCTGTGACAATTGCCTCTCCTTCTTGTGACAATTGCCTCTCCTTCTTGTGACACTTGCCTCTTCTTCTTGTGACAATTGCCTCTCCTTTTTGTGACAACTGCCTCTTCTTCTTGTGACAATTACCTCTTTATCTGTTGATAATTGCCTCTTCCTCTTGTGACAACTGCCTCTTCTTCTTGTGACATTTGCCTCTTCCCCTGGGGACAATTGCCTCTTCCCCTGGTGACAACTGCCATTTCCTCCTGTGACAACTGCCACTCCTTCTTGTGACAATTGCATCTTCCTCTTGTGACAACTGCCACTTCCTCTTGTGACAACTGCCACTCCTTCTTGTGACTATTGCCTCTCCTTCTTGTGATAATTGCCTCTTTCTGTTGTGACAACTGCCTCTTATTCTTGTGATAATTGCTTCTTCCCCTGGTGACAATTGCCTCTTCCTCTTGTGACAACTGCCACTTCATCTTGTGACAACTGCCACATCCTCTTGTGACAATTGCCTCTTCCTCTTGTGACAACTGCCACTTCCTCCTGTGACAATTGCCTCTCCTTCTTGTGATAATTGCCTCTTCCTCTTGTGACGACTGCCACTTCTTCTTGTAATAATTGCCTCTTCCTCTGGTGACAACTGCCCCTTCCTCTTGTGACAACTGCCACTTCCTCCTGTGACAATTGCCTCTCCTTCTTGTGATAATTGCCTCTTCCTCTTGTGACGACTGCCACTTCTTCTTGTGATAATTGCCTCTTCTCCTGGTGACAACTGCCACTTCCTCTTGTGACAACTGCCACTTCCTCCTGTGACAATTGCCTCTCCTTCTTGTGACACTTGCCTCTTCTTCTTGTGACGACTGCCACTTCTTCTTGTGACAATTGCCTCTCCTTTTTGTGACAACTGCCTCTTCTTCTTGTGACAATTACCTCTTCATCTTGTGATGATTGCCTCTTCTTCTTGTGACAACTGCCTCTTCTTCTTGTGACAACTGCCACTTCTTCTTGTGACAATTGCCTCTTCTTCTTGTGATAATTGCCTCTTCTTCTTGTGATAATTGCCTCTTCTTCTTGTGACGACTGCCACTTCTTCTTGTGATAATTGCCTCTTCCCCTGGTGACAACTGCCCCTTCCTCTTGTGACAACTGCCTCTCCTTCTTGTGATAATTGCCTCTTCCCCTGGTGACAACTGCCCCTTCCTCTTGTGACAACTGCCACTTCCTCATGTGACAATTGCCTCTCCTTCTTGTGATAATTGCCTCTTCCTCTTGTGACGACTGCCACTTCTTGTAATAATTGCCTCTTCCCCTGGTGACAATTGTCTCTTCCTCTTGTGACAACTGCCTCTTCCTCTGATGACAACTGCATCTTCCTCTCGTGAACGTATCTTTTTCTCTTGTGATAATTGCCTTTTCCTCTCGTGAAACTATCTTTTTCTCTTGTAATAATTGCCTCTTCCTCCTCTGAAATTGCCTCTCCCTCTTGTGACAACTGCCTGTCCCTCTTGTGACAACTGCCTCTCCCTCTTGTGACAACTGCCTCTCCCTCTTGTGACAACTGCCTCTCCCTCTTGTTACAACTGCCTCTCCCTCTTGTGACAACTGCCTCTCCCTCTTGTGACAACTGCCTCTCCCTCTTGTGACAACTGCCTCTCTCTCTTGTGACAACTGCCTCTCCCTCTTGTGACAACTGCCCCTTCCTCTTGTGACAACTGCCTCTCCCTCTTGTGACAACTGCCTCTCCCTCTTGTGACAACTGCCCCTTCCTCTTGTGACAACTGCCTCTCCCTCTTGTGACAACTGCCTCTCCCTCTTGTGACAACTGCCTCTCCCTCTTGTGACAACTGCCTCTCCCTCTTGTGACAACTGCCTCTCCTTCTTGTGACAACTGCCTCTCCCTCTTGTTACAACTGCCTGTCCCTCTTGTGACAACTGCCTCTCCTTCTTGTGACAACTGCCTCTCCCTCTTGTTACAACTGCCTGTCCCTCTTGTGACAACTGCCTCTCCCTCTTGTGACAACTTCCTCTCCCTCTTGTGACAACTGCCTCTCCCTCTTGTGACAACTGCCCCTTCCTCTTGTGACAACTGCCTCTCCCTCTTGTGACAACTGCCTCTCCTTCTTGTGACAACTGCCTCTCCCTCTTGTTACAACTGCCTGTCCCTCTTGTTACAACTGTCTCTCCCTCTTGTGACAAGTGCCTCTCCCTCTTGTTACAACTGCCTCTCCCTCTTGTGACAACTGCCTCTCCCTCTTGTGACAACTGCCTCTCCCTCTTGTTACAACTGCCTCTCCCTCTTGTGACGACTGTCTCTCTCTTTTCTTTGTCTGCCACCTCTCCAGCTCCACCTCTTGCTGTTATATTTTCTCTTTTTTTCTGTTCGTGTATCTGTTTCGTCTTCTTCACCTTCTCTTTGTCCTTCAATGCACTCCTCCTGCCCCTCCTTCTTTTGCTCCTCCTTTTCGGCGTCTACGTTTCCTGCTTTTGCTTCTGCGTCTACGTTTCCTCATCATCATTCTGCTTTCCTATCTGCTGTCGCTTCTGCTTTTGACCCTACCCCCTCACCAGCTGCTCCTCTCCTTTCATGCACTTTCTCCTCCTCCTCCTCCTCCTCCTCCTCCTCCTCCTCCTCCTCCTCCTCCTCCTCCTCCTCCTCCTCCTCCTCCTCCTCCTCCTCCTCCTCCTCCTCCTCCTCCTCCTCCCCCCCTGTTCTACTTCTCCTCCTCCTCCCCCTGTTCTACTTCTCCTCCTCCTCCTCCTCCTCCTCCTCCTCCTCCTCCTCCTCCTCCTCCTCCTCCTCCTCCTCCTCCTCCTCCTCCTGTTCTACTTCTCCTCCTCCTCCCCCTGCTACTGCTACTCCTCCCCCTGCTACTGCTACTCCTCCTCCTCCAGCTCTTGCTACTCCTCCTCTTCCCACTATGCCGCCATTGCTGCAAGCACCGCTTTCGTCTCACCTGTTAGCACTTTGGTTTTCATTGCTGCTTACCAGCTGCTGCAGCTGTTCGTGCTGCTACTCCAAGAGCTGCCCTGGTTGCTGCAGCTGCATAGGGAAATGTGGCGCCTCAGTAGCTGCCTCTCTTCTTGTGGTGACTGCAGCTCCTCTCATTAGGACGCGCGGGGACAACTGGGCCCGAGGGTGTCAAATGTTTTTCTCTCTCACTGCTCTGACGCTCCTCATGGGCAAATGGTTTTTCCTTCCGTAATGGAATTTGCCGGATTGGATTCGAGTCCCAGTGCTAAGGGAGGCGCCTTGTTCCGGTACTTCGCCAGCGTCTTGCTGCAAGTGGCAGCGTCTTTGCAGACCTTCGACCTTTTGGGCGCTAATCGACTCGACACCTGCGCGTCCTGAGCCTCCAACGTGTCACACCGTCACGAATGACGTCACACGTGAAGCCTGAATCACGTGACCGGCCAGTGGGCCGAGGCCAGCCCCGAGGCAGATTGTGACGTCATTACTTGTTCGATAGAGACAGAAACGCGTTTAACAGGCGCCAGTGTCCGCGTGGTTGGAGCGCTTGCCTTGCCAGTGGACGATGTCGAGCTGTAGACGTCTCTGATCCCGGTATTTCATCATGGCTTTGGTGCAACATTCGCGTGGAAGAACTTCATTTTAGCCGTTTTAGACGGCTGACCTGCCCCTGGAGTCTTAATCCGGTGTTGCCTCTATCCCTCACGGTGTGGCCGCTATCCCTCACGGTGTGGCCCCTATCCCTCACGGTGTGGCCCCTATCCCTCACGGTGTGGCCGCTATCCCTCACGGTGTGGCCCCTATCCCTCACGGTGTGGCCCCTATCCCTCACGGTGTGGCCCCTATCCCTCACAGTATTGCCCCTATCCCTCACGGTGTGGCCCCTATCCCTCACGGTGTGGCCGCTATCCCTCACGGTGTGGCCCCTATCCTTCACGGTGTTTCCTCTATTCCTCACGGTGTGGCCCCTATCCCTCACGGTGTTGCCCCTATCCCTCACGGTGTGGCCGCTATCCCTCACGGTGTGGCCCCTATCCCTCACGGTGTTGCCCCTATCCCTCACGGTGTGGCCCCTATCCCTCACGGTGTGGCCCCTATCCCTCACGGTGTGGCCGCTATCCCTCACGGTGTGGCCCCTATCCCTCACGGTGTTGCCCCTATCCCTCACGGTGTGGCCCCTATCCCTCACAGTATTGCCCCTATCCCTCACGGTGTGGCCCCTGTCCCTCACGGTGTGGCTCCTATCCCTCACGGTGTGGCCCCTATCCCTCACGGTGTGGCCCCTATCCCTCACGGTATTGCCCCTATCCCTCACGGTGTGGCCCCTATCCCTCACGGTGTGGCCGCTATCCCTCACGGTGTGGCCCCTATCCCTCACGGTGTGGCCCCTATCCCTCACGGTGTGGCCCCTATCCCTCACGGTGTGGCCCCTATCCCTCACGGTGTGGCCCCTATCCCTCACGGTGTGGCCCCTATCCCTCACGGTGTGAGGACGACACGGCCGAATCACTCGCTTACGGGGGCGCTTCCTCTGGAGGCTGTCAGCAGTCCTGCTTCTCTGCAAGCTACTTGTCCCCACAGCTAAAGGCCTGCTCTTACGTAAACACATCTCTAGCAACTGCGCCGTTTCCAATGGAAACATAGCGCTCGCTAGTCCCAAGAGCAGTGCTCTGTCGTTTGTCCGCCAATTAGGAATACGTACTATTTTTTCATGTCCGTTGGACGCTTTCTCGAACAGCCAATCAGACGGGTTCCTGCTTGTGACGTAGCGGAAGAGATGTGTCCAGTTACATGTCCAATGGTGGCCTCGCCTTGATCGATGCAAAAATCGTGGCTTCTGTTAATTCATCTGTCAGTTGTGGGATGTTCTGACACCTAGATATGAACTCTTTGTATAGTTCTGCATCACTGAATCTATCTAATGTGTGCAGTTTTTTGTGGAAAACCTGTTACTGGCACAAGATGTGCAGCTGACTCGATCGAGTTTGAATAAAGTCAATCAGCGCCTGATTTGTGTGCCTGGGAGGAGAGTGGAAATTCAGGATGCAGTTTCACTCCACGAAGAGTTTTTCTCATTTTGTTTGAGGGGAACTGGTTGGTTGGATATTTGTAAATCGAAAGGAATGCCACAATCACTATGACCACATTCTTACACTATGACCACATTATGCAGGGAAAGGTGAATGAATATACATCCATCAACACTTCCATTTCTATACGAGTTCACATGTCCTCGTGGTATTGTTGTCAATTACCTCGCGGATGTCCGGGGTTCATTTTCAGGCAGATTCCCTCGTATATACATTATATACATGTATATATATATTCTCCGCCAGTTCTCATTTAGCTGATTTACCAGACACAAAGACAGTCTCTGTTCTTTCAACAAAACTTGCCACGTGTGAGGAGGCCCAGGTGTTGCTAAGACACTCCCTTCTTCATCTGCAATGCAGTGGTCTTTGTGCTTAGCGCTTACTCTAGCAGCGCTCAACAGAAGGCCCCTAACAAAACCCCTGTGCTATCAGTAAGATTATCATACAGCCCTTGCTGCCTAGATATCTCCTTCGTCAGCTGGATTACTGTGGTCATTGTGCTTTTGGGACCTGCTCCAGTAGCACTCGCTCAGCCGGCCCCAAGCAGCACTTCTGTGCCACCGGGAGATATCTCTCAAATGGGACATCAAACCTGCTTAGGCCTTCTCCAAATCCACAGTGAGGCAGCTTCAGCAGTGCTTTGTAGTTTCTTCAGTACCGCGTTTACCTGCTTCGCCTCAGCACCCAGGCCTCTCAGCAGCCTAACCACGGACCCACCAGTGAATCCCCTACATCCCACCTCAACCGGGAGAACACGTCATGCCCAATCTTCTGCCCTATGCTGCTCGCAGAGTTCATCAGTAGATGTCTTGGAGTTGGAATGATGCGGGGACATCACGCTGAGTTGGAGATGCAGTCTTTCGTCCTGTTACTATATCAGCAAACGCTTTAGAATCCGCGCTATTTGCAGACCACAGCGTTTTACGTCACGTCAAAGTTGGGGGAGCGGGAGAGGGGTGTGTGTGTTGGGGATGGGCGGAACCCACTGAGAATCTTTTGATATCATGTCTGATGTAAGGAGTGGGGGGTTGCGCCAATTAATTAATGACGCTGGTATAGAGTTCAGAGAGAGTTTGAACGTGAAGGTTAAAGTGCTCTTTGTAATATTTCGACTTCCCAGCCACTGATGGGTGCTCAGACCTGGTCATCGGGGGATTACGTGTTTATCACTCCATTCCCATCTCAACTTTTGGGGGACCATGCAACCAGGCTGGGAATGAACGCGCCAATGTTAGCTGTCACAATTTTCCAGCTCACCTCTCACAGGTACTCGTTTGACTCCTGTGTGGGGACAAGCAGCGAGAGTAAAGCATCTTGCTGAAGAATGCAACTCTATTATCAGCGCAGCTGCATACACCTTACCCACCAGTTGCAAGCGATTGCAGGTCAAGCGCGCTGACCACTCGCCCACGTCTCTTCATAGAGCTGCCTGAATCGCCACAGGGACCAGGAAGCGATGACACGTCAGCCCAATGTTGACATCCCTCCACTGGCTCCCTGTGTCGGAGAGTCAATTCCAAACTGGCCGTAATGGCCTGTAAATGTGTTGCTGGTGAATTTGCACTGTGGCGCAATGTGTTGGAGATGTGCCAGTAACAAACCATTAACACATTTACAGGCCATTACGGCCAGTTTGGAATTGACTCTCCGACACAGGGAGCCAGTGGAGGGATGTCAACATTGGGCTGACGTGTCATCGCTTCCTGGTCCCTGTGGCGATTCAGGCAGCTCTATGAAGAGACGTGGGCGAGTGGTCAGCGCGCTTGACCTGCAATCGCTTGCCACTGGTGGGTAAGGTGTATGCAGCTGCGCGGATAATAGAGTTGCATTCTTCAGCAAGATGCTTTACTCTCGCTGCTTGTCCCCACACAGGAGTCAAACGAGTACCTGTGAGAGGTGAGCTGGAAAATTGTGACAGCTAACATTGGCGCGTTCATTCCCAGCCTGGTTGCATGGTCCCCCAAAAGTTGAGATGGGAATGGAGTGATAAACACGTAATCCCCCGATGACCAGGTCTGAGCACCCATCAGTGGCTGGGAAGTCGAAATATTACAAAGAGCACTTTAACCTTCACGTTCAAACTCTCTCTGAACTCTATACCAGCGTCATTATTTAATTGGCGCAACCCCCCACTCCTTACATCAGACATGATATCAAAAGATTCTCAGTGGGTTCCGCCCATCCCCAACACACACACCCCTCTCCCGCTCCCCCAACTTTGACGTGACGTAAAACGCTGTGGTCTGCAAATAGCGCGGATTCTAAAGCGTTTGCTGATATGGTAACAGGACGAAAGACTGCATCTCCAACTCAGCGTGATGTCCCCGCATCATTCCAACTCCAAGACATCTACTGATGAACTCTGCGAGCAGCATAGGGCAGAAGATTGGGCATGACGTGTTCTCCCGGTTGAGGTGGGATGTAGGGGATTCACTGGTGGGTCCGTGGTTAGGCTGCTGAGAGGCCTGGGTGCTGAGGCGAAGCAGGTAAACGCGGTACTGAAGAAACTGCAAAGCACTGCTGAAGCTGCCTCACTGTGGATTTGGAGAAGGCACATTAGGCCTAAGCAGGTTTGATGTCCCATTTGAGAGATATCTCCCGGTGGCACAGAAGTGCTGCTTGGGGCCGGCTGAGCGAGTGCTACTGGAGCAGGTCCCAAAAGCACAATGACCACAGTAATCCAGCTGACGAAGGAGATATCTAGGCAGCAAGGGCTGTATGATAATCTTACTGATAGCACAGGGGTTTTGTTAGGGGCCTTCTGTTGAGCGCTGCTAGAGTAAGCGCTAAGCACAAAGACCACTGCATTGCAGATGAAGAAGGGAGTGTCTTAGCAAACACCTAGGCTTCCTCACACGTGGCAAGTTTTGTTGAAAGGACAGAGACTGTCTTTGTGTCTGGTAAATCAGCTAAATGAGAACTGGCGGAGAATATATATACACATGTATATAATGTATATACGAGGGAATCTGCCTGAAAATGAACCCCGGACATCCGCGAGGTAATCGACAACAATACCACGAGGACATGTGAACTCGTATAGAAATGGAAGTGTTGATGGATGTATATTCACCTTTCCCTGCATAATGTGGCCATAGTGTAAGAATGAGGTCATAGTGATTGTGGCATTCCTTTCGATTTACAAATATCCAACCAACCAGTCCCCCTCAAACAAAATGAGAATAACTCCCCGTGGAGTGAAACTGCATCCTGAATTTCCACTCTCCTCCCAGGCACACAGCACAGGCGCTGATTGACTTTCTTCAAACTCGATCGAGTCAGCTGCACATCTTGTGCCAGTAACAGGTTTTCCAACAAAAAAAACTGCACACATTAGATAGATTCAGTGATGCAGAACTATACAAAGAGTTCATATCTAGGTGTCAGAACATCCCACAACTGACAGATGAAGTAGCAGAAGCCACGATTTTTGCATCGATCAAGGCGAGGCCACCATTGGACATGTAACTGGACACATCTCTACCGCTACGTCACAAGCAGGAACCCGTCTGATTGGCTGTTCGAGAAAGCGTCCAACGGACATGAAAAAAATAGTACGTATTCCTAATTGGCGGACAAACGACAGAGCACTGCTCTTGGGACTAGCGAGCGCTATGTTTCCAATGGAAACGGCGCAGTTGCTAGAGATGTGTTTACGTAAGAGCAGGCCTTTAGCTGTGGGGACAAGTAGCTTGCAGAGAAGCAGGACTGCTGACAGCCTCCAGCGGAAGCGCCTCCGTAAGCGAGTTTTTTGGCCGTGTCGTCCTCACACCGTGAGGGATAGGGGCCACACCGTGAGGGATAGGGGCCACACCGTGAGGGATAGGGGCCACACCGTGAGGGATAGGGGCCACACCGTGAGGGATAGGGGCCACACCGTGAGGGATAGGGGCCACACCGTGAGGGATAGCGGCCACACCGTGAGGGATAGGGGCCACACCGTGAGGGATAGGGGCAACACCGTGAGGGATAGGGGCCACACCATGAGGGATAGGGGCCACACCGTGAGGGATAGGAGCCACACCGTGAGGGATAGGGGCCACACCGTGAGGGATAGAGGCCACACAGTGAGGGATAGGGGCCACACCGTGAGGGATAGGGGCAACACCGTGAGGGATAGGGGCCACACCGTGAGGGATAGCGGCCACACCGTGAGGGATAGGGGCCACACCGTGAGGGATAGGGGCCACACCGTGAGGGATAGGGGCAACACCGTGAGGGATAGGGGCCACACCGTGAGGGATAGCGGCCACACCGTGAGGGATAGGGGCAATACCGTGAGGGATAGGGGCCACACCGTGAGGAATAGAGGAAACACCGTGAAGGATAGGGGCCACACCGTGAGGGATAGCGGCCACACCGTGAGGGATAGGGGCCACACCGTGAGGGATAGGGGCAACACCGTGAGGGATAGGGGCCACACCGTGAGGGATAGGGGCCACACCGTGAGGGATAGGGGCCACACCGTGAGGGATAGCGGCCACACCGTGAGGGATAGGGGCCACACCGTGAGGGATAGGGGCCACACCGTGAGGGATAGCGGCCACACCGTGAGGGATAGGGGCCACACCGGATTAAGACTCTAGGGGCGGGTCAGCCGTCTAAAACGGCTAAAATGAAGTTCTTCCACGCGAATGTTGCACCAACGCCATGATGAAATACCGGGATCAGAGACGTCTACAGCTCGACATCGTCCACTGGCAAGGCAAGCGCTCCAACCACGCGGACACTGGCGCCTGTTAAACGCGTTTCTGTCTCTATCGAACAAGTAATGACGTCACAATCTGCCTCGGGGCTGGCCTCGGCCCACTGGCCGGTCACGTGATTCAGGCTTCACGTGTGACGTCATTCGTGATGGTGTGACACGTCGGAGGCTCAGGACGCGCAGGTGTCGAGTCGATTAGCGCCCAAAAGGTCGAAGGTCTGCAAAGATGCTGCCACTTGCAGCAAGACGCTGGCGAAGTACCGGAACAAGGCGCCTCCCTTAGCACTGGGACTCGAATCCAATCCGGCAAATTCCATTACGGAAGGAAAAACCATTTGCCCAAGAGGAGCGTCAGAGCAGTGAGAGAGAAAAACATTTGACACCCTCGGGCCCAGTTGTCCCCGCGCGTCCTAATGAGAGGAGCTGCAGTCACCACAAGAAGAGAGGCAGCTACTGAGGCGCCACTTTTCCCTATGCAGCTGCAGCAACCAGGGCAGCTCTTGGAGTAGCAGCACGAACAGCTGCAGCAGCTGGTAAGCAGCAATGAAAACCAAAGTGCTAACAGGTGAGACGAAAGCGGTGCTTGCAGCAATGGCGGCATAGTGGGAAGAGGAGGAGTAGCAAGAGCTGGAGGAGGAGGAGTAGCAGTAGCAGGGGGAGGAGTAGCAGTAGCAGGGGGAGGAGGAGGAGAAGTAGAACAGGAGGAGGAGGAGGAGGAGGAGGAGGAGGAGGAGGAGGAGGAGGAGGAGGAGGAGGAGGAGGAGGAGGAGGAGGAGAAGTAGAACAGGGGGAGGAGGAGGAGAAGTAGAACAGGGGGGGAGGAGGAGGAGGAGGAGGAGGAGGAGGAGGAGGAGGAGGAGGAGGAGGAGGAGGAGGAGGAGGAGGAGGAGGAGGAGGAGGAGGAGGAGGAGGAGGAGGAGGAGAAAGTGCATGAAAGGAGAGGAGCAGCTGGTGAGGGGGTAGGGTCAAAAGCAGAAGCGACAGCAGAAAGGAAAGCAGAATGATGATGAGGAAACGTAGACGCAGAAGCAAAAGCAGGAAACGTAGACGCCGAAAAGGAGGAGCAAAAGAAGGAGGGGCAGGAGGAGTGCATTGAAGGACAAAGAGAAGGTGAAGAAGACGAAACAGATACACGAACAGAAAAAAAGAGAAAATATAACAGCAAGAGGTGGAGCTGGAGAGGTGGCAGACAAAGAAAAGGGAGAGACAGTCGTCACAAGAGGGAGAGGCAGTTGTAACAAGAGGGAGAGGCAGTTGTCACAAGAGGGAGAGGCAGTTGTCACAAGAGGGAGAGGCAGTTGTAACAAGAGGGAGAGGCACTTGTCACAAGAGGGAGAGACAGTTGTAACAAGAGGGACAGGCAGTTGTAACAAGAGGGAGAGGCAGTTGTCACAAGAAGGAGAGGCAGTTGTCACAAGAGGGAGAGGCAGTTGTCACAAGAGGAAGGGGCAGTTGTCACAAGAGGGAGAGGCAGTTGTCACAAGAGGGAGAGGCAGTTGTCACAAGAGGGAGAGGCAGTTGTCACAAGAGGGACAGGCAGTTGTAACAAGAGGGAGAGGCAGTTGTCACAAGAAGGAGAGGCAGTTGTCACAAGAGGGACAGGCAGTTGTAACAAGAGGGAGAGGCAGTTGTCACAAGAAGGAGAGGCAGTTGTCACAAGAGGGAGAGGCAGTTGTCACAAGAGGGAGAGGCAGTTGTCACAAGAGGGAGAGGCAGTTGTCACAAGAGGGAGAGGCAGTTGTCACAAGAGGGAGAGGCAGTTGTCACAAGAGGGAGAGGCAGTTGTCACAAGAGGGAGAGGCAGTTGTCACAAGAGGAAGGGGCAGTTGTCACAAGAGGGAGAGGCAGTTGTCACAAGAGAGAGAGGCAGTTGTCACAAGAGGGAGAGGCAGTTGTCACAGGAGGGAGAGGCAGTTGTCACAAGAGGGAGAGGCAGTTGTAACAAGAGGGAGAGGCAGTTGTCACAAGAGGGAGAGGCAGTTGTCACAAGAGGGAGAGGCAGTTGTCACAAGAGGGAGAGGCAGTTGTCACAAGAGGGAGAGGCAATTTCAGAGGAGGAAGAGGCAATTATTACAAGAGAAAAAGATAGTTTCACGAGAGGAAAAGGCAATTATCACAAGAGAAAAAGATACGTTCACGAGAGGAAGATGCAGTTGTCATCAGAGGAAGAGGCAGTTGTCACAAGAGGAAGAGACAATTGTCACCAGGGGAAGAGGCAATTATTACAAGAAGTGGCAGTCGTCACAAGAGGAAGAGGCAATTATCACAAGAAGGAGAGGCAATTGTCACAGGAGGAAGTGGCAGTTGTCACAAGAGGAAGGGGCAGTTGTCACCAGGGGAAGAGGCAATTTTCACAAGAAGAAGTGGCAGTTGTCACAAGAGGAAGGGGCAGTTGTCACCAGGGGAAGAGGCAATTGTCACAAGAAGAAGTGGCAGTCGTCACAAGAGGAAGAGGCAATTATCACAAGAAGAAGAGGCAGTTGTCACAAGAGGAAGAGGCAATTGTCACAAGAAGAAGTGGCAGTTGTCACAAGAAGAAGAGGCAGTTGTCACAAGAAGAAGAGGCAATCATCACAAGATGAAGAGGTAATTGTCACAAGAAGAAGAGGCAGTTGTCACAAAAAGGAGAGGCAATTGTCACAAGAAGAAGTGGCAGTTGTCACAAGAAGAAGAGGCAAGTGTCACAAGAAGGAGAGGCAATTGTCACATGAGGAAGTGGCAGTTGTCACAAGAGGAAGGGGCAGTTGTCACCAGGAGAAGAGGCAATTATCACAAGAAGAAGTGGCAGTCGTCACAAGAGGAAGAGGCAATTATCACAAGAAGGAGAGGCAATTGTCACAGGAAGGAAGTGGCAGTTGTCACAAGAGGAAGGGGCAGTTGTCACCAGGGGAAGAGGCAATTATTACAAGAAGAAGTGGCAGTCGTCACAAGAGGAAGAGGCAATTATCACAAGAAGGAGAGGCAATTGTCACAGGAGGAAGTGGCAGTTGTCACAAGAGGAAGAGGCAATTGTCACAAGAGGATGTGGCAGTTGTCACAAGATGAAGTGGCAGTTGTCACAAGAGGAAGAGGCAATTGTCACCAGGGGAAGAAGCAATTATCACAAGAATAAGAGGCAGTTGTCACAACAGAAAGAGGCAATTATCACAAGAAGGAGAGGCAATAGTCACAAGAAGGAGTGGCAGTTGTCACAAGAGGAAGTGGCAGTTGTCACAAGAGGAAGATGCAATTGTCACAAGAAGGAGTGGCAGTTGTCACAGGAGGAAATGGCAGTTGTCACCAGGGGAAGAGGCAATTGTCCCCAGGGGAAGAGGCAAATGTCACAAGAAGAAGAGGCAGTTGTCACAAGAGGAAGAGGCAATTATCAACAGATAAAGAGGTAATTGTCACAAGAAGAAGAGGCAGTTGTCACAAAAAGGAGAGGCAATTGTCACAAGAAGAAGAGGCAAGTGTCACAAGAAGGAGAGGCAATTGTCACAAGAAGGAGAGGCAATTGTCACAGGAGGAAGAGGCAGTTGTCAGAAGAGGAGGGAGTGGCAAATAACAACAAGACCAGCATTGAAGTCAAATCTCTAAGCTTGGCGTCCAGGAACAGCAGGGGCCGGGGGCATAATTCCTGACACAACATAGAAAATGGCTATCTCCACACGAGCAGTTTTCTCCTTACAGCAAGGACAACAACCACCAGGGCACTTCGCACTCGACACTTCCTATTATCTTTGCTGCCAACCGTCATGGGGATCGATCAAGAACAATAGCAGGTAGGGCTAGAATCCCGTGAACATAACATCGTTACGAAACATCAAATCAATGTTCGTGCCATGCAGACAGGATCAATGAGTCCACATAGGAGTACCATACAGCCAGAAACAGCCAAAACACTCGATGTCCCCGCAAACAGCTGCAACCCCTGGCTGCTGGGCTTTCGGGGCCTGCTCCAGTGGCTCAGCATCGGGGGGGGGGGGGGGGCGGGGGGGGGGGCAAGCAGCCAAAGAGGCTAGGGGGGGGGCAAGCAGCCAAAGAGGCTAGTGGGGGGCATCGGGACAGGTTCAAGCTTTCATGGACAATCGACATATGATCTGTATCCACAAAATGATCGACTTCGCTACTTTGAAGAGAAATAACTTCGATACCCACAAGCCCGCATGTCGCGTCAGACTGTGCAAACTTCGCGAGAAGGTCGTCTCAGTGAACCTATCGTCGTGACTGACAACTAAAGGTTTTAACCCGCATGCGTTGAGTAACATTCTCATCAATCTCAGTGTCGCTGGTTTCGAAAAATGCTCTCTGGAGAGGACTCTGTGACGTTACTGACCGAGATTCGTTCCACAGGCGTTCAGTAATGTTCTCCCCGTCACTGACTTGGAAAACCCCCCAACTTAACTTCCAAAGTGCCCAAAGACGTCACTGACCTCTGAAGATTCTGTTCTACATGTGTTGTGTTATGTTCTAACCGTCACTGACTTCGAGAATTGCCTTTTCAAAAGTACCCAAATACATCACTTACCACTGAAGGGCCAGTTCTACATGTGTTGCGTTATGTTTTACCCGTCACTGGCTTCGAGAATTTCCTTTTCAAAAGTACCCAAAGACATCACTTACCACTGAAGGGCCAGTTCTACATGTGTTGTGTTATGTTCTACCCGTCACTGGCTTCGAGAAATGCCTTTTCAAAAGTACCCCAAAACGTCACTGAGCTCTGAGGGTTTTGTTCTGCAAGTGTTGCGTTATGTTTTACCCGTCACTGGCTTCGAGAATTGCCTTTTTCAAAAGTACCCAAAGACATCACTTACCACTGAAGGCCAGATTACATTGTTGTGTTATGTTCTACCCGTCACTGGCTTCGAAAATTGCCTTTCAAAGTACCCAAAACGTCACTGTAGCTCTGAGGGTTTTGTTCTGCAAGTGTTGTGTAATGTCTC
>JAWQFJ010015646.1:0-52500 GCA_034096865.1 Theodoxus fluviatilis
AGTGATTTTCGTGCTAAATGGCCTTATATAGCCTACAAAGGCCGATAGGATTGAGTCAGAGAGAGCTGAATGAATCTGAACTTTACTGCCAAGGCCAATGGCCCATCGACATTACAGACACTTTAACATTAACGCAACAACTTAAATATCAACAATGTCATTCCTGAGTCATTTATCATCTCAGAAACCTCATTTTGTAGCTGAAGAAGTATCTGATTCATCTTCTATTTCATATTCTACATTTTTAATGTTCAGAGTTTTGTACATGGTCAGAGATCTTGATTTTGTGCAATGGAATACCTCACATTAGTGAAATACTAAGTGTCACATTCAGTCATTTATCCACTTTCTGCCCAATATACTTTTTCTCAAATATTTGTAAAGCATGATAGAGAATATTCTTTGTCCCATCTGTTGAGACCATCCACCCAAGACAGTTTGGATGAGAGGCAGAGATACATATGGACTTATTTATCATTGCATTGCCTTGAATCTCGAGAAAGGCAAACATACACTGTTTTTTAGATGAGAGGCAGAGATACCTATGGACTGATTTATCATTGCATAGCCTTGAATCTCAAGAAAGGCAAACATACACTGTTTTTTAGATGAGAGGCAGAGATACCTATGGACTGATTTATCCTTGCGTAGCCTTGAATCTCAAGAAAGGCAAACATACACTGTGCCCAGGGTGGTTTTGGAGCAGTGGTATATTTGGACTTACCTGTCGAAGAATTGCCTTGAAGCTCAAAGAACGAAGACGGACAGTTAGGTTTTCTCCAGCCTTACCAAACATGTAGCTCTGTGGAAGAGACAAGTACACAGATTACTCAATACCAAATCTGGATGTAAACACTCAAGAACATTGACAGCAATGGGTTGATCAACTTTGGGTTGACTCATTATGAATAAACATCTTTTCCCCAAAAGTTCTAAAATGTTTTAAAAAAATCAAAGACCTATGAGTATAATGCCAAGATCATAAATCAATTGACAGATTTGCAAAATGTACACACAAGCCCTACGACCCTGTTTATGAGGGATTATTCCAATATTTGTATTCAGGCTTGGGCTCCTGTGCCCTCAGAGTTAGAAACTTCTTGGGAAGCGGGACGGCTGACAATCTTCAGAGGAAGACCCCCCCCCCCCCCCCCCGGCTTAAAGTGTTTCGGCCCTGTCTCCCTGACACTCTCGAGGTGGGTGGGCCACAGCTGGGCCAGGGCCACAGATGTCCGTCAGCCGTCTAAAGGGACCATGCACATGTGGTGATCTCCCTTGCAAAATAGTAGACAGAAAGAAGATGGAACTGCTTGTCCTATTGAGATACCACTTCTTGGCATTCATGAAGTTGGCAT
Source organism: Theodoxus fluviatilis (assembly GCA_034096865.1). Lineage (NCBI taxonomy): Eukaryota > Metazoa > Mollusca > Gastropoda > Cycloneritida > Neritidae > Theodoxus > Theodoxus fluviatilis. Next base: position 1,356 of record JAWQFJ010015646.1, read on the forward strand.
ATTTCTTGAGAAGATGAATAAGAAATCAGTTGGACATGATGGTATTAACACCTTCATTTTGAAAATTTTTATTCCATACATTATTGAATCTCTCACTCATATATATAACTTGTGTATCAGCAATCACATGTTCCCTGATGAATGGAAAATAGCGAAAGTTATTCCTTTACCAAAAATGAAGACCCCTTTGAATATTGATGATTTTAGACCCATTTCAATACTTTCTATACTATCAAAGCCACTTGAAAAGCATGTTCACAAGCATTTGATGGCATATCTGGATCAACATGATCTACTTTATTCTCTTTAATCGGGTTTTCGGCCAAAACATTTAAAAAAAATTTTTTTTTACAGAAAGAAAGAAACAGAGGGGTGGGTGGGAGATGGAGGCACACACAGTGGTTCTCATCAACATCAATCATCAGCATCAATCATCAACATCAATCATCAGCAACAATATTCAGCATCAATATTTACTATTCAGCATCAATATTTAGCATCAATCATCATCACCCCAGTACTTTCATGAATTCGTTCCTAGACAGAAAAGATATCTAAATTAAAAAAAAGAACAGCAAAGGAGGAAGTCTACTGAGTAGTCGAGGGTGGAAGGGAAGGGGTGGTTTTTTAAATATATATTTTTAATAGGGGGTTTATCTCCTTCTAGCCGAAAAAAGAACGAAAGAGAAGGAGATGTATTATAAGTTGTTAAGACAGAAAGAGTGAGAGAGAGAGTTTTCGGCCATAACATTCTTGCCACACAGCATTAACTCGATTGATTGATTCTTGGCTATGTGCCATTAATAGGTCACAGTTGATTGGTTCGTCTTTTTTGATCTAAAGAAAGCATTTGACATGGTTCATCATGACATTTTAATTGAAAAATTATCACAATATCTAAATGGTTGTAACACGGTGAAATTCTTTCAATCATTCTTGAAAGACAGACAGCAGGAAATTCTTTCAATCATTCTTGAAAGACAGACAGCAGTATGTCTATTTCAATGGACATGCTTCTTTTTGTGGCCATTTACAAGTGGGTGTGCCACAAGGTTCTGTCTTAGGTCCTCTTTTGTTCTGCCTATTCATCAATGACCTACCATTACATATCTCTGATAAAAAGGTTACATGTGATATGTTTGCTGATGATGTAACACTTTCAACCTCAGGTGTCAGGATTGAATGTGTGGCTGTAAAACTTCAAAGAAGCCTGGATGAAATACGTTCCTGTTGCTCTTTGAATCATATGGTCATTAATCCTTCCAGAACGAAATATATGGTGATAACTACGAGACAAAAACATCAAATATATCCTTTATCTCTTTCTCTTGTTCTTGATTCTTTGAGAATCAAAAAAATTGTTGAGCACAACATTCTTGGTGTAATAATTGACGATCATTTAGGATGGCAATCACACATTGATTATATTTGTAAAAAATATCAATTAATCTATTTCTATCTCCAAATTAAGACATATTGTTGACGTTCAAACTTGCAAAATCTTCTTCCATGCTCATATCTTATCTCACATTAATTATGTGTCAACAATTTGGGATGGCTGTAGTGATGCTAACTTGAAAAGGCTGAAGTCATTGTATTGAAGAGCCTCTAAGCTTATGATAACAGATAGTTCACTATCTACAAATGACAAAATGAAAGAACTTAACATATTGCCTTTTCATAAGCATTTACAATTCAATAAATGTGTCTTAATGAAAAGAATTAATGGTTGTGATGTGCCTGATTATTTGATAAACTTATTCCAACATTCAACAAATATTTGTGTACATAACTTTATAATACCACAACCTAGGATTGATTTGTTTAAACATAGCCTATCTTATTCAGGGGCTACTATGTGGAACACACTATCCAATTCTCTAAAAATTGCGAAATATTTTAGAGAAATTTAATTTGAAACTACATACTTTTCTTATGCAGTCATCATAGATACTTTCATCTTATTCTAAATTCACTTTGTGGCTATTTTCAACGTGGTATTTCGTTACCAGGAATTGATTGTAACCTGTGTTATTGTGTGAATTTTGTGTGGGATAGAGGGTGGGGGATTGGATTTGTTTGTTTGTTTTCTTGTTTTGACAAGGGCTGGATGTAAGATAGGCAGTTATGCCTAATTTATGTATTTCCCTTGAAAAAAAATAAAAATAATAAAGTTTAGTCACACCCCATGGACTGCCCCTAGGGAATCCTCCACTGCACCCTCTTCCCTTGTGGTCCTCTTCATCCAGATCCAGCAGGAAGCCCTCTCGGCTGCTTCAGCCATGGCCCTCAGGTACTTTGTTGACTGCCTCTTTGGGAGACCAAGCTGCTTGCAGACTTTATGCGCGGAGTATCCCACGAAACCCCTCGCACCAATCTCTGCTGCGAGCACCTCACTTACACTTAACATACAAATACTCAAGTAAGTATGCAAGACCATGCACACATACACACACAAGCATGCTTGCATGCATGTGAATGCAAACACATTACCTGCAGGAACATGGCAACACAGGAGACAATTCCAAGACCGACCAAGATGAGGCACATCATGTTGACTTTGCTTTCCATTTCAGAATTGGAGGCTGAGAAGGCCTGTGTGAGAAAGAGCCATAGTCAGCCATCAATGCATTCCAGTCCACTAGAGACTTTGCCTGCCTGCCAAAGAGTCACTCGCACAGTTTATATCACCTGATGGAACGATTCCGTCCCGAATATTCATAAGGAGGTCACAAGAGAGGATTGTGGCATAGACCTCAGCTCCCTGACATTCGCTGTTGAAGTAGTTCTAAGACTATTTTGCACAAAACTCATTAATTACCCTTGTTGTGGCAATAAACAAGTGCTTATTCGATAAAATAAAATGTTTGTGTTGAAATGCGAAGGGTCAACTCTATTACCTATTCATTGCAAACTGCGCCAGAGTCACTACTGACTCAGGTTCACAGAATGCCATCCATGCTGCTCACAGTAAAACAAAAGGAGCATTCAATGAACTATTTTTCACCACAGTCAGGGTTTCATTATCACTGTATCTGAAATGCTCTGATCTATTTAAAGGCAGAACGCAATGTGATAGATGAAGAGGGGAACTCTAAAGTGTTAATAATGATGTTGCTAGGACAAGTCTGTCATGTTGTTAATCAAAAAGATTACAAGAACCTGTTGATTACAGTACAGAGTTTAAAAAAGAATTAGATCCAACCTTGATTGAAAGTCACCTTGCTTTCATCACATTTCATTTGTTTTAAAGCTTTTCAAGACTGCACCATCATGAGCAATGTACATTGGCCCCCTAGATTTATTGAGATAAATATTTTTTTATTCGTGAAAATAACTAAAAAGGAAGCATCTTACGACATAAATCAGATCAAGGGTGTTATAACAAATTATCCTGCAAATTCTTTCCCACCTTATAATGAACATGCTTCTTTGAATGTAATAGGAAATTGCCAAATGGTACAGCAAAACTGAGAAAACATCTTTGCTGGGTGGCAAGGGGCAGTGTGGGTATGACAGGAAGGGTGAAGTATCATACAGGGACATGATGTGTTCAGGTCACATTTGCATACATTTCAGCTGTTGGTGGCTCTAAGAATTTTTTTCCCATGAGGCCTTCTAACAGACTAGCAGAGGTACATACATGGTTATTCAATGGTATCACAGACTATTGCATGACTACACTGTCTAATTCACACCCTAATTTGCATCTTAACTGACAAATTGTTCTAAGGGATGTCACTCTGCAAGTAGCAAATGACATTACTGACACAGCAGCATTATATTTCTCCACACACACATACATTATTATATTAAACAATTTTGAATAACTTAAAACCATCTGTGAGACACTCTGATTCCAAATCTGTGCTTGAATTTTCTTGGGTGGGTGGGAGGGGTTGGATGGGGTGGGTTGTGTGTGCGTGTGTTATTTCCTGTTCCAGAGCCTTTAGTCAACATGTAAAAAATTAAGCATCACTGGACTGTTCAACTAAGGCATGAAACTCGGATCACTTTGTGAGTAGCCAATTGATGCTGCTGGTTTAGCAACATTATGTGTTGTTTTTTTAAATCATCCAATGAAATAATTCATTAAAATAGCCTAAAACCATTACTGAGATACGCTGATATAAATCTGTGCTAGGATGTTTTTGGGTAGCAGATAGACTTTTCTCTTTCATTTAAGAGTGTGTGTATATATATATATATATATATATATATATATATATATATATATATATATATATATATATATATATTTTGTTGTTGGCATCCGTCAGTCTCGTGAGACTATGGGGTGTGCGCCAGGTTTGGTCAGTCCGGGGTTGAGAGGCAGCGTACTCTGTGGCTGTAGAGCCCGATCCTTGAGCCGCATGCTCTGTTGCACTTGTCGCAAGTGAAGTCTTGGCGCGGCTCTGTGGATGCCGACGCTATCCTCTGTCGTCTGCGTTCTCTCTTCTCCTCCCACTGCTCCCGTCTCCTCCTCTCGCTGGCCTGGATGCCAGTCTTGACGGCGTGTCTCCAGCTGTTGCGGTCAGCGGCCACCGTTTCCCAGTCTGCTGGGTTGATGCCTCCCGCCGTCATATCACGTTTACAAACGTCCTTGTAGCGGAGGAGAGGTCTTCCTGCAGGTCTGGATCCCGTGGCGAGCTCGCAGTACAGCACTTCTTTGGGTATTCGGCCGTCATCCATCCTGCTGACGTGACCCAGCCATCTAAGTCGTCTCTGGCTGAGCATGGCGAACATGCTGGGAATACCTGCTTGCGCCAGTACGTCCTTGTTGGGGATGCGGTCATGCCAGCTGATGCCCAGGATCCTTCTGAGGCAACGCATGTGAAAGGTGTTGAGCCGGCGTTCTTGGCGGGAATACAGGGTCCACGCTTCGCTTCCGTAAAGGAGCGTGCTGAGAACACAGGCCTGGTAGACTTTCATCTTGGTGTTTGTCGTCAGCATGGAGTTGTCCCAGACACGCTTTCCGAGGCGGGCCAGTGATGTTGCGGCTTTGCCAATGCGCTTGCTTAGTTCGGCGTCCAGAGACAAGTTGCTTGAGATGGTGGAGCCCAGGTATGTAAACTCCTCCACCACCATAAGGGTGTGATCGCCGATGGAGATGCTGGGAGCGGTACTGACATCCTGACCCATGACTTCAGTCTTCTTGATGCTGATGGTCAGAGCGAATTCTTTGCATGCCTGGGCAAAGCAGTTGATGAGACGCTGCAGCGCCTCCTCTGTGTGCGCAGTCAGGGCAGCATCATCAGCAAACAACAGCTCTCTGATCAGGACCCTTTGCACTTTGGTCTTTGCACGGAGGCGGGCTAGGTTGAAGAGACCTCCATCACTTCTGGTATGGATGTACACACCATCCTCAGACTGTCTGAAGGCATAGGACAGTAGCAAGGAGAAGAAGATGCCGAAGAGGGTAGGAGCAAGCACACAGCCCTGTTTCACGCCGCTTCTGATTGGAAAGGGGTCTGAGGTGGAGTGGTGGAGTGGAATAAGGCATGATGGTGGCAGGGCGCAGGTATGAGACAAATCGTACTTGCTTTCCACAACTTTATTTTTCACCCATGGGTACAGGAGCTGCTGGCTGGTACGAGGCCTGATGATAATGGCCTGGGCCAACCCAAGACCGTGGTGGTAGTGGTCTCTCTAGACCATCGTGGCAGTGGTCTCTCTAGACTGTGGTGGCAGTGGTCTCTCTAGACTAGTGCGTTGTTCCCCCATAACAAGGGAATGCACGAACCTCACAGAGCCATGGTGTAGATTATTTCCCAGATCCTAACCCTGCTTCCTGGGTTGTGCTTCCATTTGGCAGAAAAGAGAGATTACTTAATTTAACTTCCTTTGAAATAACTTCTTACAAATGTTGCCTCATTCAGCATAACACAGTCTATTAAATGAATCACATGCCGTTGCAAGTAGCTGTCTTACTTGAGGGAAAACATCAGATTTATAGTCAACATGTTATAATTCAAATGCCGAAGAGGGGAGGGGTTCACTAGCCCAGGGTCACGCTAATGTAACAAGTGACTGACGGCAGCTGCAATAACAATCAGACCACAGCAGAGGAGGGGTCCCAGAGCGGTCAGCTAGTCAGCTTGCATTGCACAAAGGATGGTGTGTGTGTGTGTGTGTGTGTGTGTGTGTGTGTGTGTGTGTGTGTGTGTGTTGGAGAGAGGTCTGACACACAGAGAGGTCTGACACAGGATAGGGGGCGGGAAAAGACAGAAGCAGGGATAACTGAATAGAGGATGAACACAGTAGATGTACAATACACTTGGTGATAGGTGCACCCTATCACACACACACACACACACACACACACACACACATATATATATATATACACACACACACACGCACACATACATATACACACATACACGAACGGTCCCATATTCCTTGCTTCAATGTGTCATCTCAAAGGTAGCACATACCCCCAGCACTTCACTGAAGATGATGGCGAAGGCAGGTTGGACACCACCGTTGAGGATGGCCGCAAAACAGCCCAGCAAAATGTAAGGCCACTCAGGAGCATTCAGCTGCATCATACGCTTGAAGGAACCTTTCTTCTGGTTCTCCTCTTCCTTCTTCTTCTGCAATGCCACAAACACCACAGAAATTATGAAGGTAGAAGTGGTTATGGTTGTAATGAAGGTGTAGTAATGGTTTCGAAAATAGTAACAATGATGACCACCACGGTGGTGGTGGTGGTGGTGGTGGTGGTGATCATTTTGACATAGGAGGAAATTGTTTTTCAGTGGTGGTGATGTTGATAAATTGATGGTGATGACAACATCATTGTCAACAGTGACTGACATCAAGGATTGTGACAAAGACATTGAAGATGATGGTGTTGATGAAGTAAATGATGAATAAATAAGTTCATTCCATGGCCAATCAACACAAGGAGTGCCTCTATGGTAATGCGGTGAAGTGCCATATTAAAGTCACACTTGAATCAAAACATTATGACCATGCAGCATACATGCATACAGATAAGCAGATTCACCCCATCAACCTCAATAACCTTTCTCTCTTTACATACAATCTTTCCCACACAAGACTCCTCATTTTGCACATGTGAAAAAGCCTGAGAATCCTTCCAAAAGCACTTGTATCAACAGCATTTAAAACTTTACCCTAAAATGAATGCATTACTACCTTGATACACAATGAATGACCCTCAAATCCATCTGTACTTGCCTCTTTCTTGTCCTCACTCTCTGAAATGCTTCGCATGCGAGCGACCTTCTTGTCTCCATCCGAAAGGGCTCGTTTCAGCTGTTTCTTGCTTTCCCGGTTAGATCCCACTCTTGCAATTGCTTCAATTTCCTCCTCCTCTTCCTCTGCAGACAGAAAGCAAAACCAGTGCTGCAGCCATGGACATATTTGTCACAGAATCACCTTGTCTCGGGCCAACTCTTACTCAATGGGCTGTGCAGGCACTCTGTCTTGCCCTTAGTGCAGACAGCAAGGCTCTCTGGCATGACTGCCGTATTGGGTTCTGGTGACTGCAATTCTGTTCAGTTTTCAGCCAGGCACCCATAATGGGTGGAGTTCATCACTGACAGTAACAATGTGAGGTTTCACACTCCTGGGCTGAATAGTGTAAGGTTCCTTTATCAGACCTGTTTACCCCCCAAAACCCTTATGAGGAAGATTTGATAAATAACCAGAAAAATGCGGAAGGTTTTGATCTTCAAGAGGAAGATTTCGATTTTTTCAGCGAAATATCGGCCGGAAGATCGTCCGTAAAAGCGGAGACTCGGACTCAAAATCAGAAGATTTCCGCAAATTGCGGAAGGGTAAACAGGTCTGCTTTATTCTCAGTCCCACATTATCCCAAATCGCATGTGAGGTTTCATACTCTTTGGTTAAATAGTGTAAGGTCTTTTTATTCTCAGTCCTAAATGATCCAAAATCTGCTCTTCTTCCAACCATTCTGAGTGAACTTCAGCTGCAGTTCCACATTGGTGAGCCTAAGAGACTTTCAGTGTTGGGATTTTGGCCAGTACAACTACACTCCTAAGGAATACACAAAGTATCGCGAGTGTGCCGACTGAGTGCTCACTGGCATCATGGGCAGTTTCAGCATCCCGAAATAAGAAAGTTCTGGAAAAATGCTGAGGTCCACGGTCAACTAACAAGATGCACAACCTATGACCAGACACCAGGCTAAATATTGACCACATTCATTGTTGTAAAATAAGAACAATTATGGCTTCATCAGGACAGCCCAACAATGATGAGAAGACAAGCTTCAAGACTGCTTCCTTTTTTGCATGTCTACAGTGTAGATTTGTTCTCATAGCAACGTGCAAATTCCAGTAGGTTTCAAATAAGGGAGAAAATAGAGCACTGTATAATATGTCATTTGATTATCTGGACAACTTAGAAATAAGATAGCAGAATACGTTAGTGTTAATAATAATATAATTAATGCTAGGGCAGAATAGAAGGGGCAGATAATGGCTTTAAGCAAGAGCAAATGTCAATTCTTTTCCATACAGCTCTTTTTCCAAGATAAAATCCTTAGCCCAAAAGAAAAATAGTTGTGGTTATGGTAACATTGGGGAAAAAAAAGTAATAGAAGAGGCCAGCTTAAACATAAATCATAATTTTTCTTTTGCTGGGGGAAAACACAGGAAAATATTTTGCCCCCCTTAAATAGTGGATTCTCTGAACGCTCATTAGGCCAGGAAGATGGAACAGCACACACTTCATTGATTACCGTCAATTTTTTTCTTTTTTCTTTTTATGCACAATTGAAAAAAAGTGTAGGGTTGGGTTACCATAATCACAACTATTTCTTTGTGTGGCCTTAGTGAAAAATGGATAAAAAGTTTAAACTATTCCTTCCAGATTCACGTCATGTGAGCAAGATACTCCCTTAGAGAACCCAATGAATTCTAACCCCCCTAGGGGTTGCCAGGGAAAAGATAGTGGGAGCCCACAAGAGGAACTGTTACAATTGGATTCTTCTCTTCCTCAGTCCACCTTGACCAAAACTCAAACTCAAGCAGCACACACTTTGCAATGCAACTAATGGCCATTATTTCAGGGCCTGGGAAAAAGGAACAGTGGAAATCATAGAGCCATGGTACAACCCATTGACTAGAGGCTAGTCCGAGGACAGCATCCTACTTGCTCCATGAAGAGGCAGCATTCAAAAGGCAATCAAATGACAAAACTAGAAGTGAGACCATGGGGAAAAAAGATGATAAAAATTGGTGCAGAGATGAAAACAGATTCTGTGGGTGCTGCATCTATGATACTTGATTCAACTTGCTCCCATCCCATACTTTCATAGGGGTAACAAGCAAAATGAAATGGATCAAAATGATTGTGTAAACACGTCATTGAGGAAAGGCTACAACTCACACCTGGAAAGACAACGTTTGAATACCACTGAATTTAAAGCCATGTTGGGTGGATGGGGAGGGGCGGGGTGAAGCGTGGCACAGTAATTAAAATAATTTGTTACAAAATGAAAATAAAATCGATGACAACTTTCCCCATTTTCCCCAAATAGTTTTTATTTTCAACTTGGGAAAGATCAGAATTGCAGGGGATGGGTATGTGGAGGGGCTTGTGGGGTGGGGGAGGAAAAAGTACTGAAATCCATAATGACATATAATAATCCACAAGCAAGGCACTGCTGAAGCCGCAAATGAGGATATAAACCAGTTGCCTGGAAATCAAAAGCCACATGCAAATGTCACCTCATGTTGTTATGTAATATCATCATAATGTTACATTTTCTTAGACTGGCAGCCTTATGAGATCTATTCACTGTAATGTTAGTACATGCTGATTCAGTAGCATCCATGCAAGTTAATAGTTTATCTGTTATGTCATGAAGAAAAAAATGTACTTATTTATATTTAATCTATTATGACCTACAGCGTGTGATGAAAACGGCTTCCAAAAACCTGAGGTTTTTCAGGAAAAAACACAAAGTCGACAACACTCATTAAAAAATTAAAATCTTCACTTCTACACTTCCTAGAAGCAAGAAGTACACCACTGTCAAATGCGACTTCTGCATAGCATCTGGTCTGAAAGGGAGATGTAACGTGCGTGTAGCATCCGGTCATAATGGCTTAAAATGAGATGTTGCTTTACTCTCACTAGAAATTGTGATGATCTGTTTTTATTGGTACACCACTTGCATAATGATCCACCACTAATTTCAAACAGAGTACTGAAATTGAACATCCCTTGTCACAACGGAGCAGGTAGTCTCATGAAAAAAGAACAAACAAAAGTGGAGCAACTGAAAGAAAGGTGGGATGGGCTGGCTGACCAAACCAAGAACTTGACTCTTCCCAACAGACAGCTCCAGCTAAGCAAACAGAAATTTTCGCCCCCAAAACTGAGGGAAATAATTGAATTGCAAGTCAAAATGGAGGTAATTAACATTCAGACCAAGAAAACAAACTGATCATGGAAATGGTTCCAAAGCAACGTGTACACATACAATACCTGTTTCTTCTTCTGCTGCCGATTCCTCTTCAAGAAACACAGAGAGAGAGAGAGAGACAGTTCAGTTCAGAGCAAAGTGACTTGTAGAACAAAAACTGTCTGAGAGGTGGCAAATAATCACATCCACCAATTCCAAGCTGTGATATCATCCTCTGGGATTGTAATAAACAGATTCCCCTGCCCAGCAGCAAAAAACCTCAAAAGTATATGTTGGTGTTCAATGCAACACAAAGGAAAAAATGTGAATATTAATGTCAATTTATACTTCTCAAGAGGAAGAGTTTTTAATAAAGCAATCACAGTTATACACAATGCAAACAAACTTGGAAAAATCCCTGAATGTGAAAAATTTCACAACAATTCATCAGTCCAACAGGAATCTATAGCCTTCCTGATAATCTTTCCCTTTTCTTGGTTGTGTAGAAAAATTGAAGTCTGTATAAAACTGGCAAACTTATTCTAAAGTAGACTAAAGTAGGATAGGAAACCCTTGGAAATACTCACACCTCCCCACAGCCCCCATCCAGCAGCTACACCAGAGCAACAGCTTGCTGAGTAGGTGTCCATTATGGTCAATTCAAATCGGCCCCCATTTTCCACTTCTTCAAGATACTCGAGCCACTATGCAGCCTGTGCATGCCTCTTTGCGTGTGGAGTCAGACACCATTCAAATGTGCACATAGTGGTGGTATTTGGAAAGGAATTAAGCAAGGGGGCTCTCCATACAGTGTTAGCTGCCAGCTGCTCCCCTCAATAGCTGGAGGTTTGGGGGCCTGACCATGGGCAGTCCCATACATCACCAAGTGCCACAGTAGTGTCTCTTCCACATTGGTACATCTCCTCCACGCCAGACACCATGCATCCCCCTCATAGACTCACTAGTTCATGAGTGATCCCGAAGTCACAGATTGGCTTTGTTTCACTGACTGTGGTGTTTGACTTGATCCCTCTACTTTGCCTTCCAGTTCCACTGAAGATTTCTTAATTTCATTCCAACAATGTGATTGTTTCAATGCTGACTCATCCTAGTGCAACATACAATGATACCTGGACCTAATGCAAAGACCTGTATCTAATGAAGTAGTAGCCTGTGATGGATTTTTTTAATAAAGCCATGTAGTCATGACTCAAACTGGAAGAGGGATTTGAGCTACACAAAAACACAATCTACCCAATAATGGGATCGGGAGGATCTGTCTGGAATTGTAAGGGCCCCTTGCAAAAAGCCCCCAGAACACCATTTACACATTTTGACATGATTCAAAGAAAAAGCAAGCAGCATGCCTACCTTCTTTGGTCTTGCCACGAGTCTGTAAAATGAGAGAAAAAGCACATGAACATTTACAAATGAAACAGCAATTGAACCTAGAGCCACTGAAGAAAACAGACCTTGTAATGAGAAACACAACTACACCATCTTTTCTGGAGTCAGTAAAAAACAAAATTTGCATGTATGCAATCTGATGTCATTAATATGACCAAAGGCTCAAATTATGCCATGAACTTACACAGTGCATATGTATAGACAAAGCAATGCAAATATTTTGGGGGCGCACAGGATCACAGGGAACATGGTGCTCCGATAAACATAGCAGAGGGGATGCACAGAGGAACTTCACAAGGACGGGGTTTGAGGATGAAGCACATTCAATGTTCAACTGTTCTTTCTTTCAACCTGAACAATTCTCTGGCACATGAGGTGAGGAGCAACAAACCAATGACAAAAGGAACATGAACTCAAAATAACTGCAGAGTACAACAAATAAATTTAGGACGAGTTCAAGATGGAACCAGATGAACTTTTGAGAAAGAACAGAGCATGCTCAGCAGTGGATAATTCCATCAGATATTTTGATGAGGAACAAGGAAAGGTCAGATGAAGTGTTGGAAATTGTGCGATTCAAATAAGAAAGAAAAAAGAAACCAATGCATCTTCATCTCAAATTATCATAACTGATCACAACAACAGATTTCATACACACACTCCATGAAACAACAGCATAATGACAGTCTGAATATCTCATTGTTTTTATTTCTTTTGTTTCCAATGATTCTTCAAGGCGAAATTCACAATACCTAAACAGGGGCGTGAAATGCACATGCATGCGCTAGCATCAGTAATAGCTCCGATCTTCAAAGGCTAACATCGCTGGCACTAAAGCCTGTTAAATCCTTCTTTGGCATATAATATCCCATACTACCCAATTTTTACCCCCATGTTGTTATTGATCATGCCAAGCCTAGCTGTCAGTGATGGGGTGAGCTCATTCATTTTGTTTTCATCTGGAACCTTGATCACTGTTCTGACTTAATTAAGCAACCATGTGTTTTGTGTGTGTGTGTGTGTGCGTGAGTATGTGTGTGAGTGTGAGTTCTCCCACTAAAATATGACTGTTAAATTCAGAGCATTGAATTTCAGAGAGAACATGAGATGATTGAACTCACCGCTTCTGCAGGCAGCTAGGCGTGGTACAAGAAAGGCAGCGTGGGACAGATCATGTATGATGGTATAGACATTATACATTAGTACAAGCGTTCCATGCGATTCCACATATTCCTTCACCTGTTGCTGCAGTTCAGTGTCATTGTTGCTTAGCTGATAAGTCAAGCCTATAACTAACCCTGGCTCATTACCAGCCAATTTTTTAAACAAAAAAAAAACAAATTTAGGAAAATGTCAACTTTGTTCTTTCCTCCACAAAATTTTATAAGTCACAGCCAATTTGAAATTTGGTGCATCAAAAGTTTTCCAAAACTTGAGGTCATAGCTTATGACCACATTTGGAATATCTCAGTCTGAGAGTCATTCCTACTGTATAATTAGCCTCTGGAGTTTTAAAAATAACAATCAAGTTATCCCTGATCTGAGCTCAGTGCAGTCTAGGATTTTGTTTACGAAAATATTTACTTCGCAGATCAAGCAAAACAAGTCAACACACAGGATTAGAATAATGTGGATTGCTGATCATTCATCAGCCACTCTGAGACCTGCGATCTACACTTTCAACACACATGTGGTTCTGGCACTAGATCATACCAACTTACACACAAGGCCGAGATTGTAGTACATAATAAAAAGTACAAGTTCAACAAATATAACCTCCATCACCACCACCCCACCACCCTTATATACATGGAGCATCTTCATTAGGTACAAAAATTTGAAGAAGAAAAATGGTATTTGTATGGAAAAACAATATCACAGGGTTGACAAATTAACAAACAAAAACTTTCAGTTAAGATATTTTTTTTAAAGTCATGTCATGTGAGCAAGAAACTCCCTTAGAGAACCCGATGAATTCTAACCCCCCCTAGGGGTTGCCAGGGAAAAGATAGTGGGAGCCCACATGAGGAACTGTTACAATTGGATTCTTCTCTTCCTCAGTCCACCTTGACCAAAACTCAAACTCAAGCAGCACACACTTTGCAATGCAACTAATGGCCATTATTTCAGGGCCTGGGAAAAAGGAACAGTGGAAATCATAGAGCCATGGTACAACCCATTGACTAGAGGCTAGTCCGAGGACAGCATCCTACTTGCTCCATGAAGAGGCAGCATTCAAAAGGCAATCAAATGACAAAACTAGAAGTGAGACCATGGGGAAAAAAAGATGATAAAAATTCTAGTTTTTACTCTTCACTGCCATCTTTTATACTCCCATATGTTTGAAAAAGTGACACTAACAAAACTTTGTGTGTTTTCTGGTCAAGCACTGTTTGAAAGTAGTTGTCATCTTTCAGCCTGCATCTTCTCTGTGGTAACTGCCATGAAGCCCATTCAATGACTTCCTCAGTTGAGTATCGTTACATTACATTGTGCCTTACTTGGTTGCCTGATATGAAGATATTTTCCATCTATGATAACAAGGTGCACCTTACACTGGGTATTGCTCCAAATACAGAAGTGGTCATTCCACCTTCCACTCATCCCCGGATGACCAGTCACTGCATCACACACACACATACACACTATATTCCCCACTTTCTTTAGCTTTAATATCGACGCGGGTGGTGAAGAAATTTCTTTGACCAACGAGAAGCAGAATCCTTCAGTCATTTCAAGGAAGAGTGTTATTCCCAACACACACACAGACACACACACACACACACCCCTGAGCGCACGCGCATGCACACACGCACTCATGCACTAACTCACTCATGCACTCACTCACTCACTCACTCATGCACTCACTCACTCACTCACGCACTCACTCACACACGCACTCACGAATGCACTCACGCATGCACTCACTCACGCACGCACTCACTCACTCATGCACACACTCACTCACGCACACGCACACACTCCAAGTGAAACACATTCCACTAAAAATCCTTCCACAAAGCATTCAAGGCTGTTAATGTCATAACACTTTTTCCTCTTGCAGTAAGCAATCAGCTGTTAGATGAGACTTCAACAACAAACCTTAAAACCATGCAATGCAAAGCAATATCTTTTGGCATAACCATGAATACCTTCTGTCAACACCCAGGTGATAAACATGGGACAAAGCAAGATACTGTGCCATCCTCATCCCTACTTCATTCCTACTATCATGTTCCAGCCATTTTACGGAAAGAAGGGGACCAGTACATGTATAACATAGTCTTACAGAAAAGATTTCAATTGGCAAAGTGTTAAAAAAAAAATTTCAGAGGGAGATGAGGGATGGACTAAGAATGGCTAAGAGACAAACTAATGAATGAAATACAACATTTGAAGAGGTTTAAATTGATCTCTAGGGAATAGTGAACCACATGAAACAGTTCAGACAAGCAACTGCGGCTCAAGACACAGGGAACATTTTTGGAGAAAGAGAAAGCATAATTACATGATTGTCATGGTGTGTCTGCAAGAGAAAAATGCAAACGTCATTGAGAGGAAGGGGGGAAAGCCAGGGTTGGGCACCTTTCAGTGTGGCGAACAGGGTTCCAACCAACGCATGACTTCCAATCCAACCGCAGAGAACATGCCTCCAGAAATCTTGAACCACTGAAAATTACTTGGTGTGTGTGTGTATGTGTGTGTATGAGTGTGTTTGTGCGTGTGTGTTTGTGTTTGTGTGCAAGTGCGCATGCATGCACATGCATAGGTGCATAAGAGTGCATGTGCATTAGTGGGTCTAGGTGAGAAGAAATGTTGCAACATTTGGCTCCATACAACTTTTTCTAAATCAGCTGACCTCAATGGTGTGCCATGCTCTGTGTGTGTATGTGTGTGTGTGCATGCACGCACACATGCATGCATGTGTGTGTGCATTCATACATATGTATATAAATATATGTGTGTGTGCATGTATGTGCACGCGCATGCATATGTGTGTGTGTGTGTGTGTTTGTGTGTGTGTGTGCATACATATGTGAATATGTTTGTGTGTGTGTGTGTGTGTTTGTGTGTGCATACATATGTGAATATGTTTGTGTGTGTGTGTGTGTGTGTGTGTGTGTGTGTGTGTGTGTGTGTGTGTGTGTGTGTGTGTGTGTGTGTGTGTGTGTGTGTGTGAGTGTCTGTGAGTGTATGGATGTGTTTTATTGAGCAAACGCTCCCAGGGAGGTCAAAGAAAGCGCTTCATGGACTCCCTGAGGTCCTCTTTGAAGGCCTTCAATATTAACCACGACACCTGGGAGCAGACTGCTCGAGACAGATCTCACTGGCACGCCTGTGTCTACCAGGGCTCCCTGACATGTGAGGCAAATAGGACTGCTGCAGCCAAGCAGCAGAGGCTGGTCAGCAAAGCCCGAGCCAGCAAACCACAGCTGCCGGCCACCATCTCCTGTTCCCACTGCCCAGGATTTTTTCGTGCAGGGATTGGCCTCATCAGCCATCTGTGCACACTCCGACCTGCTGCGACTCCTCCTGTTACAGGGGCAGTGTTACAGAAGCTCTTCCATCCAACAGGACAATCGAAACTCAGGAAGGTGGACATTGAATTGTCCAGAAAAAATACTGCTGAATGTCATCACACCTTGGCCATGACAAGAAGCATGACTATGATGAAACAATCACAGATGATGGCACACCCACCAAAGAGCAAAGATACTTGCTTTCCCAATACAATTGAACTCTTCCAGTTCTTTGCCAGCCAAAACGTTGAAACAGAAGAAAAAAATAGTGAGAGTGCTATCTCTCATCAGTGTAGCATGAAAACTCAACACATTGCAATTAATTGACAAAATCAACAAACACAGAGGTCAGTAATGACAGGAGAAATAACTGGCTTAAGAAATTGTGTGAAAGAAATAATCATGTCTGAAAGTAGAAAGGAGCAAACTGAATTAAAATGCTCCAAAAATAAATAATGAAACCCCAAAGAATTCTCACCAAATGAAGAACAGCATCTGGTGAAACCTGTGCAGTCTTTGAAGTTAGCAATGGTGGAAAGGAAAGGCAGCAAATAGGGAAGCATTGTAATTGCCTTGATCAAGCAAACCAGTTTGCACTTAGCAACATATCAAAGTCTCCTGGCTTTCTCCTAGAGCCAAATCATCATCACACGTTTCAGACGCACTAACTTCAGTCATGTATTGAGTGTGTGAAACAGGAATCCTCTATCATTTTAAATGATAAAAGTTTGCAGCTTCCTAGAATCTTCTTGAAACAAACACACAAACAAAATTTTCTCTTCATTTCATGATCACAATCCATAGATATATCAAAACACACACACACGCACGCACGCACACACACACACAAGCCACCCAGAAGTGAGCATGCATTGAATTACCTGATTGGTGACGAGCTTGTGGTAGATGCCGTCCTTAGACATCAGTTCATTGTGCGTTCCCTTTTCCATCACCTTGCCATTGTCAATGCCCACGATGATGTCAGCAGTCTTGATGGTGGATAGACGGTGGGCAATGATGAGGGTAGTGCGTCCTTGGCGAGCCTGAAATGTGCATACACACAATGTCCTATTCATTCATTTGCCCAACAACAGGGCCTAAATGGGCAAGAAAGAAACCAGAAGTAGTTGACAACACATCAGTTCCTATCAAGTCTGAATAGAGAGGATTCAGTTGTGTAGTTGAGGCACTAAGACATGAAATGCAAACATGACTTGGTGTTGTGGGTGGGAGACGAGGGAAAGTGAGGTGAGTACACAGAAAAGTGTTGGGGAAGAAATCAGGAACCAGTAAAGCCAGGTACATAAAGTACAGACAAGATGCAGTCATGCACTGAAATTCAAAAGAAAATTAACAGAGAAGAAGACAAGAACGGGTTCAGGGATGAGAATTAACCCCAATTTAGACAAAAACAACTGGACAGAAAAATCACCTTGTCCAATGCATCTTGAACAACAGCCTCACTCTCGGTGTCCAGGGCAGACGTGGCCTCGTCCAGCAGCAGGATTCTGGGATTGCGCACCAGAGCTCGGGCGATGGCCACACGTTGCTTCTGTCCTCCACTCAGCTGTGCCCCACGCTCTCCCACCAATGTCTTGTATTTCTGCCAGCAACACACAGTGCAGCCATTTCACATCACACCTCAAAGGCATTGGACTTCCTTTCATGAAAGGTAAAAGAGGCCAACATCCTTTCAGCTTGTAGCAGCAAGCAGAAGATTTACATGCTGAATGACAATCAGGAATGGAGATTTCTCCCTGCTACACTGTCATTTTTCATCATATGTGAGTGTTCCGTTTTTATTCTGTCTCTATTTCCATGTGTGAACATCCACATAAAAAGGTGGTTAGAAATAGAAAGTTTATTTTTTCACTTTCGGAAATTTAAATCAATGTCCATGATATTTTTATCTAGTCCCTTAGCATGCAGTTTTAAATCATATCTTTTTACATTCAAGTTTGAATGAATACATTGCATGATTCACAAATGAAAAAATCTTTTTTTTGAGTAACAACTAAAAGTAATTCAAAATTTAAAGTATACTGTGTTGGGTGTGAACTTAACAAAGTTTCACAAAAGAACAGATTTAATTATGCAGATAGGTCAAAATATGTTATTTCTCATCAAGATTGAAATAAGGTTATTTAATAAATCTACATTAAATTCAAAAGCAAAAAATGCATTTTTTTTCTTCTGCAGGTGATTAAAATGGTATAACCATTAATCTGGGAAGCACAAACCAAGTTAATTCACTCTTCCCCTGGTTTGTCAAAATCTGCACATAAATTCAAAGGCATGGTATGATAATCAGACAAAAAATATATTTGAATTTCCTGTGAATTTACAACAATTCTAATAGTTCAGACAAAAATCTCCATCTCAGACAAGCTATGCAGCGGATCAGCCAATCAGGTGCTTCCTACTAAACTGCTACGGAATGTATGCCTAAATGTCATAGTCTTAACAAAGAAACAACTCCAAGGCAAGCACTTACGTCAGGCAGATTCATGATGAAATCGTGAGCGTTGGCCATAATTGCAGCCTCCTTGATTTCTTCTAGTGTGACTCCATCCCTGCCAAAGCGGATGTTCTCCTCAATGCTCTGGCCAAACAGAACTGGCTCCTGGCTCACCAGACCTATGTGCTTGCGCAGCCACTCGATGTTCAACTCCTTGATGTTCATCCCATCTAAGAGAATCTGCAAAGAATCATGATGAAAACTCCTACAGAAAAGCATTATCCAACAGTCTGAAGGTAACCTATCTTTTCAAGTCTGTGAAAGATGGACTGATAAAACTGGAACACCACTTAACTCTGTGAAGAAAGGATGAAAATCTTACCATAGGCACAATGAAATACTACAAGTATTTCTGCATGGTTGTCCAATTTAAGAATCGTTGCAGAGAGGCAGAGAGGAGAAAGTTTTCAATGGCACAAGCAAAAATCCTGGCAGGGAAGATGCTCTGAAAATGTGTATTCAATACATATACATATCTGCGGAATGGCTGAGAAGTGTTTTGAAAAGATATCCGTAGAGAAATGGTAGCCATATGTTGCACAGTATATTCCATGCATAACATCCCAGTGATCTTCAATCACAAGACAAGCATTACATGGCACCATGGAACATTACTGTAGAACCTTCTATTTTTTGCACAACCAACTGTAAAAAACAAAAGTTCCCCTTGGACATACCAACCCATTATTGACTGCGACCTGTAACCCTCCATCTAATTACCTTTTCACATTGTATCCTTGTGCATAGCACTATACTAGACCCCACATAGTTTGTTTTCAGTGTACCACATAGGCAGGCCTTTGTCAAGAGTCCCCAGTAACTCTGGGATGGTAGGAGCCATGTTTTTTTCCATTGGGTTTTTTACTGCAGGTCCTACCTTCCCGCTTGTGTATACATGTGCCCTTGGGGCCCTAGTATCCCCAAAATGGAGCTGAACTCGTTCACCTAACTCCTTACCACACATTAATTAAACTGAGTCACGGCGGTAGCTTTCAGTACCCAGAACTGAGACTCAGCTGTGGCCATTTGCAAACGCAGATCTGTTTCTTAGCTCCTCTTTTGCATGACTATTGATATCAATTAGTGGCAGCCCTCATCAAGTCTCATTGGGCAGGGGCCTAGAAGCTAGATCTATAACGTTACATGCCAATTAAATTTTTTTTGTGGTTAACAAAATTTGTCCTTGAATCGGTCACAGAGCATCATCTACTAAGCTTTCACCATATATGTTCTGGGCCACCCATGGTACAGCTACTGGAGTAGGCCCCAACAGTTCCTTGACCACATGTACAAGCTGAGAAGGGCCACAGGGATGTCGCAACAAACAACGTGAGTCTAAACAAAGAGTGCTTGTCAATCTATGAATAGATCTGGAAAACCCTACAAGTGACGTTCGACCTACAATCGTCAATCTATAAACAGAATGCTTCTTGTCATTTCAATCAACTGGGAATGTCCTGATCTGTCCATAGATCAACATCCACTCTATGTTCGGACACACATTTTTTGTAACAAAAATCGTCCCCCTGCATTGATAGATATCAGGAAAATCGTCCTTTGATATGAATAGGCCTGGGAAACCTCTGTGAACTAATTGTACAAAGGCGTGAACCAACTGTTCCATCAGTGTAGCGCAACAAACTTTTGGTGCAAAAATGACATCAGCTCTATTAATATCCTCCAATGAAAGTCTTCTTCTTGTCAATCGCTAGATGTTTGCGCCAGTCGCCCGCACAAATGCAGCTGTTCTATGCAGCTCCTCCAGGTTGCCATAGAGCTTGCTCCTCACTGGTGTCAGGTCTGGCCACATTTTCCCTCACTCCTCTTCTCCAGGTCGGACAAATAGAGGCGAGGTAACCTCTGGTAGCTGAGGGTGGGCCCATTCAAGGCTGTAGGCCCGGCACTCTTCCTCCTCGGCGGAGCCCCAGAGGACGAGCACCACATCGTGAAGTTGACCGCGCGCAATTCATCATGATGCGTATTGCGTGATGCAGAGGTTTGGCGGCACCACAGGGGTCCTGCATCTCCGTCTTCATCCATAGAACGTGTATCGGGGGTCCCTCCCCTACTGGCTGCCTGCCATGGCTAATGAGCCCAGTCTGCCCATGGTTTTTCTGTCTGAGTGATCCTTCTCATACCCCTTATACTCGAGGAGAGTTGGCTGATATTTGTCTGACCTCTACCCTTTGACCCGTCCAGTATGCGAAACGCTACCAAAAGAGGTGGACTTTTTGACACTCCCCCTGGCCTGGCTCTCCGGGTCATGGAGGTACTCAAGCCACCACACCTCATCAAGGAATCAGCCATGTGGTGGAACCAATGAAAGTAAAGACGAACACTCTATGTCATAGACACACTTTTTTTGTTTTGACAGGGGAGAGTCTAGCAGTTGGAGAACTGTCAACTTACTTCTCCCTCGTCAGGGTCATAGAAGCGTTGCAGCAACTGCACCGTGGTGGACTTGCCACAACCACTGTGTCCCACCAGTGCCACAGTCTGGCCCTGGTTCACATCGAAGCTGAGACTGTCCAGGATCTGCAGACAATCATGATCATGATGATGATGGCAAAAATGAGGACAATGGCAACCATGACTATGATAATGACAATGGCAAGGCAGTGATATCACATCACTACCAATTACCACAGCCAATCAGATTCTTCCTACTAGACTGTTTAGGCATGTACAATCAGATTTTAAAAATTGTCACAGAAATTTTCAAGTGGCAGGACATTTAGAGGTTGGAGAAGAGACTCGTCTATACAGGAATAGCTCTCCAACATTAAGAAGAAGTAAGAGTTATACTTTTTTTTTCTTTGTGTGTGAACACTTCTGTATCAGTAACTTCTTCACATCGTCAGATAGTGGTATACAAATAACCAAAGTTTGACAATGTTTTCAAACATTTGCTCATTCACTCCACTGATGACATACCTTTACTTCTTCTCGAGAGGGATAAGTGAAGTGGATATTGCGGAAAGAGATGTTGCCAGTAAGCGTCTCTGGCTTCTTTCCACCCTTTGAGCTGGCATCAATCCTGGATCTCTGAAACACAAGCCACCATAATTGGAGATCTGATTGCATTTCAACAATCTCTACAAGTGTAACAGAGAGCTAATGACAGCTGGAGCTAGTCCCAGGACAGGATTTCCTAGAGCCATACATGTCATCATGCACAGTGCTCGCAGAGACATTGCACATGGCTCAGCTTCAAGAGGAGAGGCAAAGGTGGAGGTCATTCTAGTCCACTAGAGACTTCACCTGCCTGCGAAAGTCTCTAGCACAGTTCATATCATGTGATGGAACTAATCCATGCGAAATATTCATAAGGTCACACGAGAGGCTTGTGGGATAGCCGATCTGCTCCCTGACATACAGTAGTTCTAAGACTATTTCACACAAAACTCATAAATTACGCTTGTTGAGGCAAAAAACAAGCATTTATTCGATAAAATAAAATGTTTGTGTTGAAATGGAAACAAGTTTTGACATCTGAATAATTTCTGTAAAAAGTGGAAAAAATAGTATCCAGAACGAACTATTTTTGGCACAATGCTGTAATGTGAAGGGTCAAGTCCATTACGCATTCATTGCGAACTGCGGCAGAGTCACGCGGGTTCACAGAATGAGGTGGAGGTTGGACAGTGGCCTCTACTCCCCTAGAACCCAATGCATTCAATGTGTGACCCCTCACCACAAAATGTGACATTCAGCTCCTCTGGCAGATTTTGAGTTGGTTATGTGATCATATAGTACAACAAAGCAACAAAAAAAGAGATAAAAATCGGATGTAAAATGGGTGAGAAAAGCTTGACCAAACACTGGAGTACCTGATAACATCATTTGGAGAAAAAAGCTTGTAAAGAATGGATTACTATTGTACATCAGTTTCCTTGGCAACCAGCCTTCAAATGCACAGACATTTGTTAGTGGAAGATGCCAAATCAAACTGATCAGAAGCTTCAAGAAGAGGGTTGCCTTGTTCCAGTGATACTAATTTGGACAAGCATCTCACTTGAGTGGTAGACACATCAAGGGGAAAGGAGGGTTATGTAAGCTGGGTTTTTGCTCTCCTCTTTGCCGACACCTGTGTGTTGGAATTGTGTAATTAGGCATCAATATAAGCAACTGAGTATAGCAAAAAAAGAATGGACAGAGAGTTCAAATTAATGAAAATCTCAGCACTGCCCAGTCGGCTGTGGGGATGTTGCAAATCTTGAGGTCTCTTCTGCAGGTGTCCTTGAAGCGGAGTCTGGGAACACTGGGTCTTCTTTTGCCCTCGACCAACTGGCCATACAGCATATAGACACGCATATTGCCTGTCCTGCACGGTATCAATATGGTCTAGTGCTGTTGAGTAAAAAGACTGACTAAATCCCATGTGAAGCTGGGTGCTGAATGGTTGTCTACAATAGCTGTGCACCACACAGCTATATGATACCAAGGATGTCTTTCATGATACAATCAGTTGTGCGCACTTTTTCTTTTCCCTTGTTGTTTTTGCAGATTGGCTATTGAAAAATCAGGTACTGTGGACATTTTGGATGCAAAAGTTCCTCACACTCACAGTTTGCAAGAGAATACGTATTTCTGAAGAATATGTCTCAGTCTGGTATAAAAATAGGTCAGTATCTGATGCAACACATAAGGATACAGTGGGTCCTATTTATAGGCAACCAATCAGCAGAAAGCTCACCCAAAATGGGTAATGTCTCGCAACCAATCAGTGGATGGATGGATGGATGGATGGAGTTTAAGGGCCTATCAGCCTTGTAGGCTATATAAGGCCACAACGTTAAGAAGCACTTCCACCATGGTAATAGAACTCTCCACGACAGCGGAGTACAGTACAATTCACTTAACTAGTGATATAAAATCAATAAAATCGATTCCCACAGCCCAATAGCCAGCAAAGGCAGTGCATAGCCTTCAAACACAAAAAAGCATAATAACGACAGGGCAAAATGTCAGATCTTGATGTCCTTGACACCGACAATGCATTGAGGGATAGGTGGATGGAGCCCAAGGGCTCATCAGGTTTTAAGGTCATTCAAGGCCACAACGTACTTTCACTGAATAAAAATGTGCAATTAAAAGATTACCACAGAAGAGGTAAGTAGAGAAATATCAAAAACAATTAAGATATAGTACAACTCATAGACGAGAATAATACTCAGAATCTATCAAAATTTTTTATCACAGCAAGAGGATCTTTAAAAATGTCAGAGTCAATCAGTGCCTGGCTTCATATGGGACATAGTCGTGTGTGAGTAAAAGACACAAGCAGAAATGGGATCAAGGCTACATACATGATCAATGAGCTGGTAGATGGTGTAGGCTGCACCACGCGCGGTGGCCAGACTCTGGAAGCCAGGTGAGGCATTGCCCAGAGAGAAGGCCCCTATCAGCACGGAGAAGAAGACCTGCACACACAAATGAACATGCATCACATAATGTTCACCTCAAACAGCAGCTCCATAGCCCCCTCCTCAGCTGGAACCCCTGGCTACAGGCTTTCATGCAGGGCCAACTTGAGTTGCTTTCTTTCTGAGACTGCGCATCACATATGTAGTCAAGGTGTCTACATTAAGATTTTGGTCTGCACTGTCCTTGAAGCTGTTAGGTAGAGCTGTCATGATAAACACATGCAGCATTAGTTAGTACTGGTGGACACGGAAAGTTCCAGATTCCCTGGGCCCAACATTCATAGAGAAAAATGCACTTTAAAAATCAATATCCACTATAAGTTCCATCCAGTCATCAGCCGAGGTTATGATGCAAATGAACAGGAAATATGGGCTGTGAAAGTACACTTTTACTAGGCAAAAATGATCTAAGTAGCATTTCTATGCAGATAATGTAATTGTAGATTCCCAGTTGGAAAGGTTTTGTGAAATGCATTTTCCTGGCAATTTCTTTGCTCTCTCTCTCTCTCTCTCTCTCTCTCTCTCTCTCTCTCTCTCTCTCTCTCTCTCTCTCTCTCTCTCTCTCTCTCTCTCTCTCACACACACACACACACACACACACTCACACACACACACACACACACACAAACACACACACACAGTGCAGTAGAACGTACCACAAGCATCTTCCCCACAGAGTAGTTGTTAGGCTCATCACGGACCAGTTTGGCGCCATACCAGAAGCCCAGGGCATAGGCCAGAAAGATGACCAACCACACAAAGCCCATGGACAGACCCGATGTGAAGGCCTTCTTGATGCCAAAGTCTCTGGCATCCCCTAGATTGGATTCATACCTGCAGAAAAGAAGATGACAAACAACTTGTAGAAGAATTGCTTGTCTATGGCAATGTATCACCCAATGTGAATCCAAGGCCTGCTCAGTGGAGTGGGTTACCTGACAATGGGGACATCAATCATCTCTGCCTCCTGCCATGCATTGTCCCCATTCTACAGTATCTCAGCATTCTGTTCTGAAAAGCTTATGAGAAAATAACTGTTGAGCTTGGGACTGTGAGTCACCTGGCATAGAGATGGCAGACATGCCAGTGTGACAAATGGAAAATTAATTATTTTGTTGAATTAAAATAATTGTTGTTGAAATAATTTGTACATTGGTTTTTATGCTTGGAGTGGCCTGGTTTGATTTGACAGACCACGTGCTGTTTGTCTGCATTGGTACGTCAGGTGACGTCAGGCTGATTTAGCCAACGTAATTAAATTTGTATTTGCATTGGAGATCAGTGTCTATTTGTGCTGTGGTGAAATGCACCTCGTGAGATGAAGAGCTGCATCATGCCTTCATCGGTAAAGCTGTATTGTACAGGTATTGTGCACATTTTGTTCTTTCTATTGATGAGCAATGATTGATGTGTTCATAATATTATAGCAATTTATAAAACTGATGGTATTGAAAGACAGACGATTTTTTGGAAATCAGTGATTCAACGGCTCATGTCAACCGTTATCATGAAATATGATCTATGCTGTGTTTTCTAGCTGTTCAGTATTTGGGGCTGAATGCATATTGTCATAACATAGACATAATAGGGGAATGAATGTGAAAATTGTTGAGTGAAAGTGAATTTAGAATTTATAAGAAAAATGTGTGAATAGTATCACTAAGAATGAGTGGCTATCAAACAAGGAGGATTCAGAGAGGAAAGAGAAGGAAGAATGGATGTGATTATGAGTGTCTTATGATGTGAAACTTTTTGTGCAGCTGCCAGGCTGGAGATATAGCCTGAATTAAAGACACTCCCATCTTCATGCATCACTGGCGGACGCGTCGCAACGCTGAAGAGTGGTACCAGTGCAGGACCTGTCGCCAGGGACTTAAGTGACCTCCTCGTCTGGACCTATCGGGACGATAGTGAACCCACTGAAGAACGACATGGACTAAGGTCGGAAGTAATATGTTGTTTACACAATGACTGAAAAATGAAACTGGGAGACTGGAGTGGAGACTGATGAGCAGTCACAGGATGGATTGATGACCGTTCATTTATTTGTTAGAGACTCGAAGTCTGGAAATTAGTAGACTGTGACAGACTTCATTTATACTATTGCCTGATTGGATTTTTGTGTGTGTGTGTGCAATTATTAAAGGGACAAGGGCAAAGAAAATCAAATTGGTGTGTCATCTTTGTGCCTGTCTGATTGCAGCTGAATGATGTGAGTGTATAAAATAGAATTTATAGTAAACAGAGAAAGAACACGCTCCATTCTAAAAAGGAGTAAATACATTTACATCTGTTCTCAGTTTATTTAGTACATACAAACAAAACCCCAGGCAGTCACAGCCAGTTTGAAAGATAAGTGTGATGAAAGACAGCCACAACAGCCCTGGAAGGGATGTGTTTCTGAGTCTACCTGTAAATGTGTGTGTATGTGTGTGTGTGAGTGTGTAAGCGTTTATGGATGTGTGTGTGTGTGTGTGTGTGTGTGTGTGTGTGTGAGTATGTGTACATCAATCCCCAACAGTGGACCTCTGTTGCTGCTGACAGAGATGCCTGGCGCCACACCATCAATGAAGCCACGGCAGTGTTGGAGAGCTCCCGCAGGGCCACACTGAGGGAGAATCGCCAGAGGAGAAAATACAGAGGGCGTCATACTGGACCCTGACCAGACCTTCCCCTGCGGCCGCTGTGGTCGGGCTTGCCGGTCCCGCATCGGCCTCTACAGCCACCAACGTGTCTGCGATGGACATGGACAGCAGCGTCGACCCATCTTCGTTCGCGAAGCAACGCCATATATGTATATATATATATATATATATATATATATATACAACTCACTCAAACAACGCTTCTACCAGCATCGCTCGAACATCAACACCAACAAGAACACCTGCACTCTCATTACTGAACACTTCTCCCTACCCAACCACACACTGCACGACCTCAGATGCATGCCGGTAGAGAAATCCTACAAAGACAGCACTGAAGGACGATGCAGGTGGGAACGTTTCTGGACAAACAAACTCTTCACTTTAACACCGCATGGCTTGAACACTTTACTATAATAATTCTTCTTCTTTTTTTCCTCCTCAGTGGATCATTTGACTTTGTATGTGACTCTGCAGGAACAATGAGGATGGCCAACGCATTTTGTGCACGCGGGAGTGTGATCTCGGTGTTTTACAAGTGGGAGGATGCGTGGATACACGGGGGATCTAGATGGGGGCCTACGTGTGCATGAGAGTGTGTGTGGGTGCGTATGGGTACTGCTGTATGAGTGCAGGCTACCATGAGCTGTGACTTGTGCTATCTATGGCACTTATGAATGGTGGTACTCCTGTGAGAGAGGAGACGGGTGAATGTGGGTCTCGGTGAGAGTGAGACCTGATATGCCAGTATGGTTGTATGAATGTCTATAGGTATGAGCGTATGTGAAGCTGACCTCTTATGGAGAGCGGGCCTACTGGCATGACTCCCCCTCCACATGTTCCCGCTCCCCCCCCCCCCCCCCCCCCCTCCCAATCACCTTGTTTTTTTAAATTAATCTCCCATGCCTCTTGTTTTTTCTGCTTGAGCTGTATTCACTCCTCTGTTCCCTTTCCTGTGCCCTTGCGTGCTTGATCTCTTCTCAAGCCTCAGGGTTAGGTATGTGGTGAGTGGTCAAACCCCTCAGTATGCTCCTGAGGAAGGCGATCAGCTAAAAATTTGAAGCTTAGTAAAGGCTTGTTTGTTTGCTCACTTGTTTGATCCTAATATATATATATATATATATATATATATATATATATATATATATATATATATGTGTGTGTGTGTGTGTGTGTGTGTGTATCTGTGTGTGTATCTGTGCATTGCTGGATATGCATTAACCTGTCTGTTCTTACATCCATCCACCTTTCCTGCCACCTGTCCATCAATCAATCCATCTTAACCTCTCTCTCTCTCTCTCTCTCTCTCTCTCTCTCTCTCTCTCTCTCTCTCTCTCTCTCTCTCTCTCTCTCTGGGCCCCCTGTGTGTTCGGGGTAAGAATTGACCCACCGCATCTCCCTACGTGATTCGTAAGAGCCGAATAACTAGGGACACCGTGACTTGATTAGCGTTTACTCCAAAATGTTCTAAAGATTTTTGAGCTTATTGGCCTTACATAGCCTACAAAAGCTAAAACACCAACCAACCAACCAACTCTCTGTCTTTGGGTTACAGACCTGACTGACTCCTTCTGCTGTCCACCAAATGCCACCACAGTTCGAATGGAGGAAATGGCCTCTTCTGCCACAGCCCCAGCCTTGGCATAGGCTTCCAGCTCCTTATTGGTCATGCTGGATGCCAGCTGTCAAAACAATACAGACTTCTAGGTACCTTTCCTTCACAGCTCCTTATTGGTCATGCTGGATGCCAGCTATCAAAACAATACAGACTTCTAGTTCCCTTTCCTTCACAGCTCCTTATTGGTCATGCTGAATGCCAGCTGTCAAAACAATACAGACTTCTAGTTCCCTTTCCTTCACAGCTCCTTATTGGTCATGCTGGATGCCAGCTGTCAAAACAATACAGACTTCTAGTTCCCTTTCCTTCACAGCTCCTTATTGGTCATGCTGGATGCCAGCTGTCAAAACAATGGTCATGCTGGATGCCAGCTGTCAAAACAATACAGACTTCTAGTTCCCTTTCCTTCACAGCTCCTTATTGGTCATGCTGGATGCCAGCTGTCAAAACAATACAGACTTCTAGGTACCTTTCCTTCACAGCTCCTTATTGGTCATGCTGGATGCCAGCTGTCAAAACAATGGTCATGCTGGATGCCAGCTGTCAAAACAATACAGACTTCTAGGTACCTTTCCTTCACAGCTCCTTATTGGTCATGCTGGATGCCAGCTGTCAAAACAATACAGACTTCTAGTTCCCTTTCCTTCACAGCTCCTTATTGGTCATGCTGGATGCCAGCTGTCAAAACAATGGTCATGCTGGATGCCAGCTGTCAAAACAATACAGACTTCTAGTTCCCTTTCCTTCACAGCTCCTTATTGGTCATGCTGGATGCCAGCTGTCAAAACAATACAGACTTCTAGTTCCCTTTCCTTCACAGCTCCTTCACAGGAGCTACCAACAGACCAACATTCTTGCTTTCTGCGAGACAATAACAATAACCCACATCCTTTATCATTACTGTGGGAGGAATCTTTTATTCATCACAACCCAACTGTCATTCAAAATTCAGGAATACACACACCCACATGCGCACACACACACGCTTGTACACACACACACACCTCCATTTTGTACTAGTTAAAAAGTGGGGTGTCTGAGCTTAGTATAAATATTTAAAAATCCACCCAAATATTCTTTAATTCATTATATTCATCCATCCATCCATCCCTCTCTCCCTCCATCCATCCATTAATTACTTAATGCATTCCTTCATCATCCATTACCTTGCCCATGAGACTGGCGGCGATGGCCAGAAGTGGGCTGATGGCAAGGATGACCAGGGTCAGCTTCCAGCCATAGATGAAGCCCACAGTGAAGCCAGCTATGAAGGCCGCTGTCCACTGAATGCAGGAGCCCACCTTGTCTCCAATGCCATCATGGATCTTGCCTATGTCACTGCACAGAGGACATGTCATAAAATTGCATGCCATGCCATAATATATTCTCAATTTATCTTCAGTTCAGACAAATGGCAAATGAAACAAGACAGTGAAATGGTCAAGCACCCACCTGCAGACTAGCTTAAAGCAGAGTTGGATGAACAGCATCCTACAGTCTGATCTTCTCTACACAAAAAAGTCACATTCAGCAACTTCATTCATGCATTAATTCATAAATAATTCACCTTTGCTCCATGCAGGACTTCAATGATGATGATGATGAATTCATAAAATGGATGTAGAGGCATTGAGCAGCTCTGGCCATATATCATGGTAGCGTTCAATAGCAAATTCCATACATTGTAAAACAAACTGCCTGCCATATTGCTTCTTTTCAATAATCATTATCATGACATTCTACCAGGGCAAATTTTCCATTTCAAGTGAGTGTGCTTACTCAGCAAGTCGAGTGTTGAGCTCTCCAACTTCATGGGTATCAAACCAGCCTATTTCCTGATGGATTACACTGCTGAAGAAGTTCATGCGGATGCGGTGAGACTGTCTTTCTGCAGCCGTCATCCAGAATGCCACCTGCACGTAGCCCACCACTATAACGCAGCAACCAATGACTGAAAAGAAAAAGGTCAACGTATATAAGGATGATCAGCAATGCCCTCCAAGTCATGAGCACTGTTCCTGAAGCACACATGACCATTCTACAGCATGATCAATCGGAATCACATGCAGACACTGCTGCTAGATGCCCCCCACCCCCCACCCCCCCCCATCAGGTGGAACCCAAGATTAGGGAGACTTCAGGGCCTTCCTCCGGTAGCTTGACCATGGGCAGCCCCTAGCAGAACAGTGTAACACTCCCAGACAGGGAAATATTGACTGGGTAGGAGTTCGAAACGTCCTTGCCAAAACAGTTTAGTTGGAGGCATCTGAATAGTTAATCAGCCTCACCACTTGCCCACCATGCAGCGTCATTCTGTATTGATGGCATTCATTCCCAGCAAAATCTGCAACATGTATTCTTAAGCATCTGTTTTTCAATCTTTTTGTCATCAAATTATCACATCATGCCTAGCATTTATGAACAAATCTTGACAAAGCAACTGAAGATTTCAACAAATCATGCACAAGTTGCCTGGCTTCAAAAGTATTTCTGATCCATGTTGCCAAGATGTCTAGGACAGGTAGATTTACCAATACTGCCATCAAAGAGCACAGGTCATTGCATACAAAAGCTCTGGAATGTTTCTGATTTCTGAACTGAGCACAGGTGAACACAACTAATTTCACTGATGAATGCATCATTTTCAAGATTGGAATTTGATGATGTGGCTTGCTTGACCTGTTGCAGTTGTCAGTTGTGTGAGACGCTTAGGTGACAAGGTCCAGCCCCTGCTTGGGATGATAGGCAGCTATTTTCAATCACCAATAGTCATGGTTTCCACTCACTGATGTAGTAGATAGCAAATGTAGTCATCTTGTCAGTGATGCTACTTGTCAGACTGGAGGTGATGGAGGTGCAGATGTTGGAATCATTGGCATAGACAGCCAGTTCTGGACACAGGGTTCTGAAATGTCAAGGCCATGACACAGTTGACCTACAGATGCATTCAGTCCACATTTCACCAACGGATACATCTCAATGGTTTCATTTGCAATGTCAAGACCATTAAACAGTTGACTTACAAAAGCACTACAATCCTCCTTTCACCTGCAATGTCAGCGTCATCACACAGTTGACATAGAGAGACACTTCAATCCTGTCATCTACGTGGTCAAGGCCATCCCCACTGACTAAAAAGAATGAAGGTGTCTGGTCAGCTGCAATGTCAAGGCCATTTAGGGGACTCATCTGTAAGTAAAAAAAGTCAGATCATCTCACTCCTCTCTTCCGCTTTCTCCACTGGTTGCCCATTAGTGCTCAAGTCCAATACAAGATTGCCTGTCTTTGCTACCATTACTTCGCTGAATCTCTTCCTCAATATCTCTCTAAACCCATGCGCACCTACACATCCGCTAGACAGCTACGCTCTTCCGCAGACACAAGAATCCTCAGCTTCCCGGAGGACCCTCCAGTTAAAACAAAATTTGGTGAACGCTCTTTCTTTTATCAGGCTCCCTCTATCTGGAATGACCTCCCCGCCTCTGTTCGTCACTCTACTTCTCCCTCGACCTTTCGCTCTGCTCTCAAAACTCACCTCTTCTTGAAATCGTTCCCTGATCCTGTCTAAGTTTTTTCATCTTCCTCCCCTCACTGTTCTCTTTGTACTAGCTTGCCTAGGCTCCCTACCACCCCCCTGTCTCTCCTCCCCCTCTCCCCAGTTTCATGGTTAAGCGATGACGCTGTACATCAGTTTGTCGAATGTCTGAAGTGAATGTCTGATTCTTATGTTATTAAGTTTATTATGTTGTGCTTGAGGTGATTGATTGTTATTGTATATTGTAATGGTTGTGTATGTATGCGCCTTGAGCATGTCTTAACTCATGATAAGGCGCTCTATAAATCCACACATTATTATTAAACAGGTCAACAGAGCAGAATTTAGGATGACTGACTTTTCATACTTTATTGTTTAATTAATTCAAAGAGATACATGATGGAGCAGTTCAACAAACACGTTGCAATGGCAAGAAAAGTACATGTAGGCAAACAGATATTCGTTCAAAATGGGCGATACCATTTGTTTTTCCAGTTTCTTTCACATTTGCTAGGTCAAAAACTATGTGCAGTAGAACTGAAATTGTTTCCCCTTAATTTGCCTGTTGAAAAATACACTTTGTCACGTGCAACAGGTTCCCTTGATATGAAAGACAGGATTCATAACTCAAATTTATTATACATGAATACAAGCTTGCAGCTTTCTACACTTTGATGTCACTTGGTGTTGAAACCACAGTATTCATCTTCCATTTGCTAGGGTATGAAGTACCCCATTGTAGTTCACTAGAGACTTCGCCTACAGGCAAAAGTGTCTCTTGTCCAGTTGACATCACGTGATGGAAGGTTTTCATCTGAAATATGCAAATAAAGGTCACACGAGAGGCTTGCGGGATATAGCGGCTCTGCTCCCACACATATGTCGTTAAAGTAGTTCTAAGACTATTTCGCACAAAACTTTTAACTTACTCTTGTTGAGGCAATTAACAAGGGTCAGTAGTGACTCTGGCTCAGTTCGCAATGAATGTGCAATAGATTTGACCCTTTGCATTACAGCATTGCGCCTAAAACAGTTCATTCTGATACTATTTTTCTCTTCACTTTTTACAGAAATCATTCAGATGTCAAAACTTGTTTCCATTTCAACACAAACATTTAATTTCATAGAATAAACGCTTGTTTATTACCTCAACAAGAGTAAGTTAAGAGTTTTGTGCAAAATAGTCTTAGAACTACTTTAACGGCGTATGTCAGGGAGCAGATTGGCTATCCCACAAGCTTCTCATGTGACCTCTATTTGCATATTTCAGACGAAAACCTTCCATCACGTGATATCAACTGGGCTAGAGACACTTTTGCCAGTAGGCGAAGTCTCTAGTGAACTAGAATGGTCTCAAGCTACAGTCAAGACTGCTGATTTAATACATAGGAAGCGACAAATTACAATCGCCACTGCTTGCTGAATCATCTTAGGGCACTGCTCTTCTTGTAACAAGGGGTGGAAATTCACAGAAAAAATTTCTAATGCACACAATCACATGCTTTTGACAACAAAAGCTTATCATTATCATCATCATCATCATCATCACAGTTGTTGTCATCATCATTTATATCATGATTCACGTGAATCACCATTATCTTCATACTTACGCCAAAAGAGTGGGGTCATTCCTCACATCTCCTGTGGTCAGGTTCTTTGAGGCCAGGAAAGCTTGTACTGTGGCATTTGCAAGGAACTGAACATAGACACCAGAGTTGACCATCGCGTCTGTCATGTCGCCGAAGACAATGATCATGCCAGGCAGAGCAGCTCCATGACACAGCGCAAAGATGGCGCCCAGAATCATAAGGAACCTATCCAGGCAGTCGGCAAAGCGAAACTGCAGCAGACAACAGAAGCCAGGCATGAGTGCAATACAATCAGTCAATGCCAAAGTCACTTCACAGCACCTTGGCAGCTGGACTTTCATATTTACTACATGTCATATGAAATACATGTCATATGAAATACATGTCATATGAAATACATGTCATATGAAATACATGTCATATGAAATACATTTCATCTACTACTACTTCATATTTCATCAAGGAGTGGCCCCAAGCAGCCACAGAGGCTGAATATTATTGATATTTACATTGATTGATATCATTTTGATGAACATTTGACAGACACCACCAAAACACAATCTTACCATTGATAAGTCACTATGAAAGCCGAGACTGGTATGTGTGCACACACACACACACACACACACACGCGCGCGCGCGCGCACACACACACACACACAGGCTCACATATGTACACACACACACACACACACACACACGCACACACGCACACACACACATTAATATTTCCTTTTCCTCCCTAATGGCATTATGAGGTGGTGGAGAGAGACAATGAATAGAAGGATTCAACATGTGTGTGTGTTTGTCTTCAGCATGCCACAGAAGTGGGAAGTGTATAAAGGTGGAACACCAAACTTGGGAGCCAAAAGGACTTCAAGCCTTTCTGGAAACAGCTGGCAGATGGGCCACAGTGGAGTTCTCATGACAGACCATAGATGGCTCATAGAGTTGTTCCCTTGGCGGTTGGGGGTAAGAATAGACTCACTGCAGCTACCTACTGGATTCGTTTCAGGTGAATAAATAGGAAAATCTTGACGTGGCATCCTCTTACTCTGGTGACTTTCATGATCAATGGCCTTGCATAGCCGACAATGGCATACAATCCATACAACTACATTCTACTCATTCATTACACTCCCAGAGATTCCCCCTGTGGGTTCGGGGTAAGAATTGACCCACTGCGTCTCCCGATGCAATTCATAAGAGGCAAATAACAAGGGACACCGTGACTTCATTTACGTTTACTCTAAACTGTTCAAGTGATTTTTGTGCTTCATGGCCTTACATAGGCTACAAAGGCAGATAAGCCGAAACTCTCCATCCGTCCATCTGTCCGTCCCTCCCTCCATCCCTCCCTCTCCCAGAGAAGTGGGTAGCCCCTCATCACTTACAATTTCACAGAAACCAACAGTGGGTGGAGGGGGCTCCTTCTTCTTCTTGTCCTTGTCCTTTGCTTCCTCCTCAGCTTCCAGCACCACACCATTGGATGCTGGAGATTTGCTGCCTGAAACTCCAGGCTCTGCAAAGAATGAACAGATTCAAGATCTTCAGTCTACCATCATGTGTACCACATTAGACCAATAGACGAACCTCCTCAAAAACTTGACCATCTGGGTACAAGGGGGTGAATATTCAGATCAGCTTCAATCCATGACTGCAAAATATGACTGAATAATTTTTTAATGACTCATCAACAGTGCTTGGTTTTGCCAGGTAATTATAAGAAAAAAGAAAGAAAGAAATAGAGGAGGTCAGATTGAACATAAACCAAATCTTCTTTCTATTAAAATGCTTTTTGTAACTTAAATAGTAGATTCCCTAGGTGCTCACAGGGCAGGGAAGATGGGATAGCACACAGTTTATTCTTCTCTCTCTCTCTCTCTCTCTCTCTCTCTCTCTCTCTCTCTCTCTCTCTCTCTCTCTCTCTCTCTCTCTCTCTCTCTCTCTCTCTCTCTCTCACTCAGCGGTTTGCGCTCGCGCCGGTAGGACGTCTTTCCCTCGCTCCGGCCAGTTTACAGTATTGCGTAATTATAGTTAGCATCATGCCAGTCGCTGGACTTCCAGCTGCCCTGGAGGCACTGCTGACATCCCTGCTAGCAACGGAGGAACCCTCTAGTTGGAAAGTAGGCGGTGAGCCTGGAAACGTCGTTGTTGTGTTGAGGTTCAGGCAGCACGACGGTCAGCCATTACTCACGAGTGAACGGCGCGGATTTTGGAGAAGGAAACCACCAGCACAGAGACGTAGGGACCAACACCGAGCAGAAAAACATCGTCAGAAGGGTGAGCAGAACCATGCTAATGCTTTGTCGATTCAAAATCAATCTGAATTCAATGTCGTAAAAACTGTTACCGACCCTGTCCCTGCACGAAATCCTCGCTCCCATGTGCCGGCGGAATGCGTCACCGTGTCATCCGTGACCTCTGACCCCTCGAACTCTGTCAACCACCATGAGGAAAAAGCTGCCTCAGTTCCGAACAAGGAACCACTTGCCACAGAAATGCCAACACTTCAAAATGACCCTCACGGTGCTGCAAAACCACCTCGTAGCAATGAAGCAACAGTGGAAGACTTTCAAAACGTGATGAGCAAGATTTCTGAGGGCATTTCTCGTGCCTTGCGGGAGCAAATGAGTGCACTGGGAAGTGGAGTTGCCGAGGCTTGTCACCCTTGTGCTGTGTCAGATCTAACTCCGCCTCTACCGTCGACCTCTGCCTTTCGTCCGAGGGATCGTGGAGCGACCCACTACAAGACCTGCCTTTCGTCCCCGACTGGAGCTCCAAGGCTGACCCAATCTACGCTTCGTCTGCGATCAGCTGTTCGCCAGCGTGACAGGGATGCTGCCAGCGAAAGAACCCAGAAACGAGCAGGACGCCGCCGACGCGACAACAGCCCACACGGGCTGCACGGAGAACGTGAACTTTCTCATTGATAGAGACTATTCACCCGTGGGCGCTTCCTAAACTGGTTGCCAGTTTTTGATGTACTTCTTGTACATACTTGTGCTCTGTTCGCGTTTTTCTCGCCCATGTAATAGGCCGGTGGCCTACACATTAAACTTGTTCAGTTCAGTTCAGTTCAGTTCTCTCTCTCTCTCTCTCTCTCTCTCATGACTGGAAGTTTAGGGTTAGAAGAAAAAAATCGGGTCAGTTGGGTTACCATAACAACCCCCCCAAAAAACAACAACAAAACAGCAAAAGAACAAATCAGGTCAACAAACTGCTTAGAATAACATGACCCAAATAATCACTTCATGATGAAATTATACAGAAGAAGACACCCTAGAATGTGTGGTCTCATTAGTGAACATGACACTTGACAGATGACGTCAAAGAAAGCATTCAAAGAGTTGATTAACTAGAGTAGAGCTAGACAGCTCCACAAAGACACATATTCTAGGTGAGTATGGCATCTAGTCATTAGTGCTGTATGTAAACAAATCCCGGGTACCAATGGGAGGTGTCAATAGTAATATTCCTCATACCCTCGAACTACAAAATAACAGTTACTGGTAAAAACAATTTGATGCCTTAACATTTAACAGATATAATCATAACATACTAGAGACAAAGGGTATCTGCATACAAACAGTTCTTATAACAAGTAGATAAAAAATTCCAACACCGAAAGCATAGGGGAAAAAATCCCCAAAAAGCAAAACAGCATTTTATACCTGATGTCCTCACAAGAGTATACTTCTGACGAAAATTTCACAAAAACTTTGTGAGATTATCCATAGTACCTCCTTACAGAGAGCTCCTGAAGCCTAAAGCAGGAAATTCAACTGATGCGGCGCGAGGAAGATGGCTGTGTCAAGCAACAGAGCAGGGAAGTTAACCCTTTCACTGCCAGAAAGTGTTTTCGCCCAGTCTATTTTGATGAATGCTTGAACATTTTCAGTCAACATTCCAAATCTTTTATTTCCACGAGTGCTTGAAGTAAAGTTGTTAATTTACTGCTTCTCTCAATCTGCATTAATCTTTCACACTACCAAGCCTCACACTAATACAATTCCAGAACTATGACAACATACTTACATCGGAAGACAGAATTAAAATGTCTGCATAATTGTCATGTTGTCAATGAAGTTGCAATAAACAGAAAAAATTAACATGTATTTTTGACAGGTTTGCTTTCTCCTTATTAAGTGTCAAAGGTCACCATGAAAATGATGTCTCCACACAAATGTATTTCTGTTGCCAAATGTCAATTTGTACTTTTGTCACAAGCAGATGGCATGCTTGCAATAGAAGTCATAATCACAATGCTGTCTCCCTTGTTACAAGGTTACATTTTTTTGCATAATGTTGACTTTTGACTCATGAAGAGTACAACGGATAGCTGGCGCTATTTGATGCTCCCCTCACTGGATATTTGGGTCCTACCCAGTAGTTCAACCAGGGGCAGCTGCAAACAGCCAAAAGGGTGACTGGGGGAGCACTGGGACAAGATCAGGTCATGCTGCCACACACCATGTCACACAGGACAAAGCATGCATCCAGAGGCGCAGACCCTAGTAGCAGCAAGAGGGTTAATAATTTAATCTGCTCCCAGTGCAATCATTTCAAGGAAGTAATGACTGGGCTATCAGCTTGGGTTTACAGCCGGCGACCCAGGGTGGAAGCAGAGGTGGGAAAACCAGGACAAAGGGACGACACCTGGTGCTAGACAGGGTCTCTCACAGGAACAGCAAGTTCCTATGCCTGCACCTAATGCTTTCTAGCACACCTGTCCACATCGGCAACTGGTGGAGCTGTAGCAGCATTTGGTGTGCTCTCAACCAGCACATGCACTGATGAACTCCTCAGACTCCATGGACATTTAATAATACAGGAACATTTATTCAGCACCAGTACATTGTCTTACTAATACTAAGACAAATAACATACAAAAAGCATTTTCCAAGGTTTAGTAGTCTCTCTCAAAAGCTTGAAAACCCATTGCTCATGTGGTCTTTGTTGCATCATGCACATGCACATCATTTTATTATCCACTGTTGAAAAACCAGACTCTGGTAATGCTTACATCTCTCAAGAAAAAGAAGTTGTCCAGTGCATTATCAGCTCTACAGCATGACACCACACTACCAGGTACCATCTTTGGAAATTCAACTGGGTTGCTACTATCACAACCTTAATTTTTTCATGTTGACTTAGCTCCTCTACTTGAAAAAAAAATGTGTGTGAGATAAAACCAGGTACACTTCAGAGTGGAAACGGTAATGTGTACATTTTTTAAAAACTGGACCCACACAATGTTCCACACACACACACACCAACCCCCCCCCCCCCCCCCCCCCCCCCTCCAAAAAAAAATCAGTCAGACCCCTTGGTTGCTGGGCTTGCAGGGTCATCTACAGTAGCTCAGCCATTGGTGGCCCCAACCACTGGGGGAGAAATTCCCACTGGGGTCATTTGAAAAACTTAAACAGTAGAAACTGGCAAGATATGAAATCTAAACAACAGGATCCAAGGAAGGCAAAAATGTCAGACAATGCCTTCAGTTTGGATGCTAGGGTTTCACAGCAGGCATTGTCCTCAGATGCTTTGCATAGCAGGTGCACTTATGACTTGATGCAGCATCCACTAGCAGCTCCTCCCCCCCCCCCCCCCACCCCCCACCCCCACCTGTGCCAAGCCAAGCTACTGGAATAGTTGATGCAAGCTTTGCAGCCCTTCAAGTTACAAGCTGGGCAGCTCTAGCCATGTGTTGCACCATAGCTGCCAAGTTTATTAGCAGCTATAGATCTCCATGATGACGTGCTGACCTTTCAGTGTATCCATAGTTAGTGCAACTGAAAAAACTCTTAATTCCCGATCATTTCAGACATAACTCAGCAGAATGTTTTCCAAGGAGAACTAAGTCTTCTGCTGCTATGTCCAAGACCCAGAGACAATCACTGCCGCGACTGGCATGCCCAACAGATCCAGGGTAAGAATGTGGATTACATGGCAAGCACCTATAATTAAATTCATTTCTGTCATGGTCTTGGTCAGGTCTGCTTTACCAAATAGAGGAGGTTCTTATGATGGGGAAAGAGGACTGGTGTGTGTGTGTGTGTGTGTGTGTGTGTGTGTGTGTACGTATCTGTGTGTGTGTATGTCTGTGTATGTATGCGTGTGTAATATCTGTGTGTGACTGCATGTGTGCACATGCATGAAAATGAATGTGTACATATATTTGTGCGCACAGGCATGTGCAATGTTGACACCTTTAAAAAAATTAATTAGCTACAGTGTCAGGTGTTTACATAATTGCATGAGACATCCAGCTTGGCATATTTCTGTGAGATTTTGGTTTTTGATGGTTTTGCTTGGACAAAATCATTCAAACCCATTCATGTGTGGGTGGGTGGGTGGATGTGTGTGTGTGTGTGTGCTTGTGAGTTTAATCAATTTGAACACCCAATTATGGGTGAACCACAAAATGTAATTTTTAAATTAATTATTTGCTAATTTTGTTGAATCTATTTAGTTTTTTCAGCTGATAAATTTTCAAACAAAATCCATCCCTTCATTGACTATCCTTCCCTTTATGGATGCATCTACCCACCCATCCTGGCATCCACCCATTCACCCATCTACTAATCCATCCCTCCATCCAACAATCCATCCCTTCACCCATCTATCCATCCAAACATAAATCAATCGATTCCTCCACCCAACTACTGATCCATCCCTCCACACAACTATCCATCCTTTCACTCATGTATCCACCCACCCATCCATCCATCTCCCAATCCATCCCTCCACACAACTATCCATCCTTTCACCCATGTATCCATCCACCCATCCATCCATCTCCCAATCCATTCCTCCACACAACTATCCATCCTTTCACCCATGTATCCACCCACCCATCCATCCATCTCCCAATCCATCTCTCCATCCTTTCACCCATGTATCCACCCACCCATCCATCCATCTCCCAATCCATTCCTCCACACAACTATCCATCCTTTCACCCATGTATCCACCCACCCATCCATCCATCTCCCAATCCATTCCTCCACACAACTATGCATCCTTTCACCCATGTATCCACCCACCCATCCATCCATCTCCCAATCCATTCCTCCACCCAACTATCCATCCTTTCACCCATGTATCCACCCACCCATCCATCCATCTCCCAATCCATTCCTCCACCCAACTATCCTTCCTTTCACCCACGTATCCACCCACCCATCCATCCATCTCCCAATCCATCTCTCCACCTAACTATCCATCCTTTTACCCATGTATCCACCCACCCATCCATCCATCTCCCAATCCATTCCTCCACCCAACTATCCATCCTTTCACCCATGTATCCACCCACCCATCCATCCATCTCCCAATCCATCCCTCCCCACAACTATCCATCCTTTCACCCATGTATCCACCCACCCATCCATCCATCTCCCAATCCATTCCTCCACCCAACTATCCATCCTTTCACCTATGTATCCATCCACCCATCCATCCATCTCCCAATCCATTCCTCCACACAACTATCCATCCTTTCACCCATGTATCCACCCACCCATCCATCCATCTCCCAATCCATCTCTCCATCCTTTCACCCATGTATCCACCCACCCATCCATCCATCCATCTCCCAATCCATTCCTCCACACAACTATCCATCCTTTCACCCATGTATCCACCCACCCATCCATCCATCTCCCAATCCATCTCTCCACACAACTATCCATCCTTTCACCCATGTATCCACCCACCCATCCATCTCTCCACACAACTATCCATCCTTTCACCCATGTATCCACCCACCCATCCATCCATCTCCCAATCCATCCCTCCACACAACTATCCATCCTTTCACCCATGTATCCACCCACCCATCCATCCATCCATCTCCCAATCCATCTCTCCACCCAACTATCCATCCTTTCACCCATGTATCCACCCACCCATCCCTCTCTCCACACAACTATCCATCCTTTCACCCATGTATCCACCCACCCATCCATCCATCTCCCAATTCATCCCTCAACACAACTATCCATCCTTTCACCCATGTATCCACCCACCCATCCATCCATCTCCCAATCCATCCCTCCACACAACTATCCATCCTTTCACCCATGTATCCACCCACCCATCCATCCATCTCCCAATCCATTCCTCCACCCAACTATCCATCCTTTCACCCATGTATCCACCCACCCATCCATCCATCTCCCAATCCATTCCTCCACACAACTATCCATCCTTTCACCCATGTATCCACACACCCATCCATCTCCCAATCCATCTCTTCACACAACTATCCATCCTTTCACCCATGTATCCATCCACCCATCCATCCATCTCCCAATCCATCCCTCCACACAACTATCCATCCTTTCACCCATGTATCCACCCACCCATCCATCCATCTCCCAATCCATCCCTCCACCCAACTATCCATCCTTTCACCCATGTATCCACCCACCCATCCATCCATCTCCCAATCCATCCCTCCACCCAACTATCCATCCTTTCACCCATGTATCCACCCACCCACCATCCATCTCCCAATCCAATCCTCCACACAACTATCCATCCTTTCACCCATGTATCCACCCACCCATCCATCCATCTCCCAATCCATCTCTCCACACAACTATCCATCCTTTCACCCATGTATCCACCCACCCATCCATCTCTCCACACAACTATCCATCCTTTCACCCATGTATCCACCCACCCATCCATCCATCTCCCAATCCATCTCTCCACACAACTATCCATCCTTTCACCCATGTATCCACCCACCCATCCATCCATCCATCTCCCAATCCATCTCTCCACCCAACTATCCATCCTTTCACCCATGTATCCACCCACCCATCCATCTCTCCACACAACTATCAATCCTTTCACCCATGTATCCACCCACCCATCCATCCATCTCCCAATCCATTCCTCCACACAACTATCCATCCTTTCACCCATGTATCCACCCACCCATCCATCCATCTCCCAATCCATCCCTCCACACAACTATCCATCCTTTTACCCATGTATCCACCCACCCATCCATCCATCTCCCAATCCATTCCTCCACACAACTATCCATCCTTTCACCCATGTATCCACCCACCCATCCATCTCCCAATCCATCCCTCCACCCAACTATCCATCCTTTCACCCATGTATCCACACACCCATCCATCTCCCAATCCATCTCTCCACACAACTATCCATCCTTTCACCCATGTATCCATCCACCCATCCATCCATCTCCCAATCCATCCCTCCACCCAACTATCCATCCTTTCACCCATGTATCCACCCACCCATCCATCCATCTCCCAATCCATCCCTCCACCCAAATATCCATCCTTTCACCCAT
This sequence comes from Theodoxus fluviatilis, assembly GCA_034096865.1. Taxonomy (NCBI): domain Eukaryota; kingdom Metazoa; phylum Mollusca; class Gastropoda; order Cycloneritida; family Neritidae; genus Theodoxus; species Theodoxus fluviatilis. Next base: position 44,359 of record JAWQFJ010015646.1, read on the forward strand.
GTATCCACCCACCCATCCATCCATCTCCCAATCCATTCCTCCACACAACTATCCATCCTTTCACCCATGTATCCACCCACCCACCATCCATCTCCCAATCCATCCCTCCACACAACTATCCATCCGTTCACCCATGTATCCACCCACCCACCCATCCATCTCCCAATCCATCCCTCCACACAACTATCCATCCTTTCACCCATGTATCCACCCACCCATCCATCCATCCATCTCCCAATCCATTCCTCCACACAACTATCCATCCTTTCACCCATGTATCCATCCACCCACCCATCCATCCATCTCCCAATCCATCCCTCCACACAACTATCCATCCTTTCACCCATGTATCCACCCACCCATCCATCCATCTCCCAATCCATTCCTCCACCCAACTATCCATCCTTTCACCCATGTATCCACCCATCCATCCATCTCCCAATCCATCCCTCCACCCAACTATCCATCCTTTCACCCATGTATCCACCCACCCATCCATCCATCTCCCAATCCATTCCTCCACACAACTATCCATCCTTTCACCCATGTATCCACCCACCCATCCATCCATCTCCCAATCCATTCCTCCACCCAACTATCCATCCTTTCACCCATGTATCCACCCACCCATCCATCCATCTCCCAATCCATTCCTCCACACAACTATCCATCCTTTCACCCATGTATCCACCCACCCATCCATCCATCTCCCAATCCAATCCTCCACACAACTATCCATCCTTTCACCCATGTATCCACCCACCCATCCATCCATCTCCCAATCCATTCCTCCACACAACTATCCATCCTTTCACCCATGTATCCACCCACCCATCCATCCATCTCCCAATCCATTCCTCCACCCAACTATCCATCCTTTCACCCATGTATCCACCCACCCATCCATCCATCTCCCAATCCATCTCTCCACACAACTATCCATCCTTTCACCCATGTATCCACCCACCCATCCATCCATCTCCCAATCCATCACTCCACCCAACTATCCATCCTTTCACCCATGTATCCACCCACCCATCCATCCATCTCCCAATCCATTCCTCCACCCAACTACCCATCCTTTCACCCATGTATCCACCCACCCATCCATCCATCTCCCAATCCATCCCTCCACACAACTATCCATCCTTTCACCCATGTATCCACCCACCCATCCATCCATCTCCCAATCCATTCCTCCACACAACTATCCATCCTTTCACCCATGTATCCACCCACCCATCCATCCATCTCCCATCCATTCCTCCTCACAACTATCCATCCATTCCATGTATCCACCCACCCATCCATCCATCTCCCAATCCATTCCTCCACCCAACTATCCATCCTTTCACCCATGTATCCACCCACCCATCCATCTCCCAATCCATCTCTCCACACAACTATCCATCCTTTCACCCATGTATCCACCCACCCATCCATCCATCTCCCAATCCATTCCTCCACACAACTATCCATCCTTTCACCCATGTATCCATCCACCCATCCATCCATCTCCCAATCCATCCTCCACACAACTATCCATCCTTTCACCCATGTATCCACCCACCCATCCATCCATCTCCCATACCATTCATCCACCCAACTATCCATCCTTCACCCATGTATCCACCCACCCATCCATCTCCCATCCATCTCCCATCAACTATCCATCCTTCACCCATCTATCCATCCCACCCATCCATCCATCTCCCATCCATCTCCCATCAACTCTCCATCCTTTCACCCATCTCTCCATCCCACCCATCCCTTCCATCTCCCATCCATCTCCCATCCATCTCCCATCCATCTCCCATCCATCTCCCATCCATCCATCCATCTCCCATCCATCTCCCATCCATCTCCCATCCATCTCCCATCCATCTCCCATCCATCCATCCATCTCCCATCCATCTCCCATCCATTTCCCATCTATCTCTCATCCGTCTCCCACCCATCTCATCTTCCATCTCCCATCCATCTCCCATCCATCTCCCATCCATCTCCCATCCATCTCCCATCCATCTCCCATCCATCTCCCATCCATCTCCCATCCATCTCCCATCCATCTCCCATCCATCCTCCATCCATCTCCCATCCATCTCCCATCCATCTCCCATCCATCTCCCATCCATCTCCCATCCATCTCCCATCCATCTCCATCCATCTCCCATCCATCTCCCATCCATCTCCATCCATCTCCCATCCATCTCCCATCCATCTCCCATCCATCTCCCATCCATCTCCCATCCATCTCCATCCATCTCCCATCCATCTCCCATCCATCTCCCATCCATCTCCCATCCATCTCCCATCCTCCATCCATCTCCCATCCATCTCCCATCCATCTCCCATCCTCCATCCATCTCCCATCCATCTCCCATCCATCTCCCATCCATCTCCATCCATCTCCATCCATCCATCCATTCATATCCCATCCATCTCCGATCAATCTCCCATCCATCTCATCTTCCATCCATCTCCCATCCATCTTCCATCCATCTCCCATCCATCTCCCATTTATATCCCATCCTTCCCCCATCCGTCTCTCATCCATCTTCCATCCTCCATCCATTTCCCATCTATCTCTCATCCATCTCATATTCCATCTTCCATCCATTTCCCACCCATCTTCCATCCATTTCCCACCCATCTCCCATCCATCCCCCATCCATCTCCCATCCATCTCCCATCCATCCCCCATCCATCCCCCATCCATCTCCCATCCATCCCCCATCCATCTCCCATCCATCTCATATTCCATCCATCTCCCATCCATCTCCCATCCATCTCCCATCCATCTCATCTCCCATCCATATCCCATCCATCTCCCATCCATCTCCCATCCATCTCCCATCCATCTCCCATCCATCTCCCATCCATCTCCCATCCATCTCCCATCCATCTCCCATCCATCTCCCATCCATCTCCATCCATCTCCCATCCATCTCCCATCCATCTCCCATCCATCCCCCATCCATCCCCCATCCATCTCCCATCCATCTCCCATCCATCTCCCATCCATCTCCCATCCATCTCCCATCCATCTCCCATCCATCTCCCATCCATCTTCCATCCATCTCCCATCCATCTCCCATCCATCTCCCATCCATCTCCCATCCATCTCCATCTTCCATCCATTTCCCACCCATCTCCCATCCATCTCCCATCCATCTCCCATCCATCTCATATTCCATCTTCCATCCATCTCCCATCCATCTCCCATCCATCCCCCATCCATCTCCCAACCATCCCCATCCATCTTCCATCCATCTCCCATCCATCTTCCATCCATCTCCCATCCATCTCCCATCCATCTCCCATCCATCTTCCATCCATCTCCCATCCATCTCCCATCCATCTTCCATCCATCTCCCATCCATCCCCCATCCATCTCATCCTCCATCTCCCATCCTCTCAACTTTCATCCCCAATCCATCCCCCATCCATCTCCCACTCATATCCCATCCATCTCCCATCCATATCCCATCCATCTCCCATCCATATCCCATCCATATCCTATCCATCTTCCATCCATCTTCCATCCATCTTCCATCTATATATCATCCATCTCCCATCCATCCCCCATCCATATCCCATCAATCTAACATCAATCTAACATCAATCTCTCACCCATCTCCAGGTGATTGCAAGCATTCTGGCGTGCCCAGGGGGCGTTTGGATAGGAGAAGCTACTCTTGTCACACCTTCCGTCCTGCAGCTGTCGAAGGCAAAGGTGCGTCACTCTGGGTGCTGGGAGAACGTCTATGAGCAAGTAGGGGACGCCCAGTGCCTCGTCTTGGTAACACCTTACGTCCAATTAGAGGATGCCGAGGAGGAGTTATCACAGGCGGGGCATCTGGAGAAAATCCTGCAAGGGAAATCTGATCTGCGGTGTCTTCCCGTCTCAAAACCACGACACTTTCTGAAAGTGGCCAACAAGACCAACTCTACAATGCTATGTGAATGTTCAGTCTCAAAATACAGTCTTGATAAGATCACAGAAAGTTGTTAATCTACTCGAACAGGTATGGTACCCATCATGTCTGGAGAAAGGGATGAATAACAAAGGAGAAACGGTGTTTCTGGAACAGCAAGTGAGTGAATAGAAAGGTAAACTCGAACATGCATGATTCATGCAATAAAATATTTTTTTAAACTATGTCTGTCACCAAGGCACCCTTGAGACTTGCAATGTTAAGAGTGTGCCAAAGTTGTGTACGGAAATGAGTACAGAGAATCATTGCCTCCGTCATCTTCGTAGAAGCTTTTATAATATTGTCGACAATACGAATATTCTCTTTTTTTCCATTTGTTTTAACGAAGAATATGCAAAACAAAACGTTAGCGGGGATATTTGATTATATCAACTTTATTATGTGTATTTATAGCTTGTTCAAAAAATGTTGTATGGAAGCATTTGACCTCTTGACTCCTGTGAAACAGATAAGACTCTAACCGTTTGTTATTAGAGCTGCTATCATCCATCCGTAGCTGAAAATGACCATCTGTTTGCTGTTGGACCCGTTTTACACCAACTGGCGTCCACGTTATGTGCTATATAGACTGTCAGAGCTCTTGTGCACGACTGGTAGAGACAGACGTCCAGAAAGCGGAAGCTAATGGGCTGTGGTCTGAGAACGAAGACGTCTAGTCCATGTCTGCTGAAGAAACTACATTAAAGCCCTTTCTGAGTTTCAAAAATCGTTGTCATAAATATCACCAAGACTTGCAGACGTGTTGATGATTCAGTGACATCGCCGATTTATTTCGCCTAGAGACCCTAATCGTGACATTCATGTTTACTGATCATTTGACGCCATTGAGAGATAGTTCTTTGTTAGGGTCCTTCATTGCTCATCTTCTATCACTCTCTCATCGTCCAGGTTAGGGTGACCTGCCCCCGTGTCTGACCTTCGATGGCGCCAACGTGTCCAGCGCCGACCTTGACCAGGTGCTGTACCCCAGGGGCATCTGGACTCTGGACTCAGCTGTGGGCCGCGCCGCCAGACTGGCCTTCTATGGCACCCAGAAAGCGCAGTGGCCTGTCCAGAACTCGCAGCAGTTAGCTCCCCTGATCTCCCACCAGATCTGGCTGGACGACCCCAACTTCCGGTTTGATCAGAGCGCGTTACACGTGGCCAAGTTTCCTCGAGTGTTTTTCCACACCAACATCATCCCCTCAGGTGAGGGACTGTCACTTGGTCGTGTCCAATTTCACGCAATCCTCGTCATGTAAAAGTGAGATATAAGTAAAACGAAGAAAGCAACATGTCCACACTTCTTCAAGTAGGGAAAGTGACAAGTTTTTGTTTCCATTTTCCACTGTCCAAGGCAGACATATTGAGGGAGAAACGTCACCTCCATTTTGAACTGATACAGTTCATGGATCGTGCTATTTTGGTAAACTCAGCCACATGCATAAACACTATCGGCATTTTCTCCTATTGAAACCGCACTGAAAGATGCATACAGAATCTAGACACCCAGTCAATAGAAAGGAAATTTGTATTTTCAGGTTTCTCTATCGATGAGAAGCTGAAAAATATTTTCCTCGTCTGACATAGATTCTCTGGAAAGTTTAGCTGTCTGTTCCGAAATCAAGTTTCCATATCAGACAAATATGGTTCCGCTCTTTCTGTCTAAATAATGTATTTGGAGATATATAAGTTATGCAGATAAATAGCGCGTCCATCTGATGGCTGTGATATCCCGTGACCAGAATATGCGTCATTGGTGCACATAGGCAATGCCTGACACTGGGTGTGTGAGTGCCAATGGTGGAGGGTCCAATGCCTGACACTGGGTGTGTGAGTGCCAATGGTGAAGGGTCCAATGCCTGACACTGGGTGTGTGAGTGCCAATGGTGAAGGGTCCAATGCCTGACACTGGGTGTGTGAGTGCCAATGGTGTAGGGTCCAATGCCTGACACTGGGTGTGTGAGTGCCAATGGTGTAGGGTCCAATGCCTGACACTGGGTGTGTGAGTGCCAATGGTGGAGGGTCCAATGCCTGACACTGGGTGTGTGAGTGCCAATGGTGGAGGGTCCAATGCCTGACACTGGGTGTGTGAGTGCCAATGGTGTAGGGTCCAATGCCTGACACTGGGTGTGTGAGTGCCAATGGTGGAGGGTCCAATGCCTGACACTGGGTGTGTGAGTGCCAATGGTGAAGGGTCCAATGCCTGACACTGGGTGTGTGAGTGCCAATGGTGAAGGGTCCAATGCCTGACACTGGGTGTGTGAGTGCCAATGGTGGAGGGTCCAATGCCTGACACTGGGTGTGTGAGTGCCAATGGTGAAGGGTCCAATGCCTGACACTGGGTGTGTGAGTGCCAATGGTGGAGGGTCCAATGCCTGACACTGGGTGTGTGAGTGCCAATGGTGGAGGGTCCAATGCCTGACACTGGGTGTGTGAGTGCCAATGGTGTAGGGTCCAATGCCTGACACTGGGTGTGTGAGTGCCAATGGTGAAAGGTCCAATGCCTGACACTGGGTGTGTGAGTGCCAATGGTGTAGGGTGCAATGCCTGACACTGGGTGTGCGAGTGCCAATGGTGGAGGGTCCAATACCTGACACTGGGTGTGTGAGTGCCAATGGTGAAGGGTCCAATGCCTGACACTGGGTGTGTGAGTGCCAATGGTGAAGGGTCCAATGCCTGACACTGAGTGTGTGAGTGCCAATGGTGGAAGGTCCAAACTCAGTAAGATAGATAGACAGACAGACAGACAGACAGACAGACAGACAGACAGACAGACAGACAGACAGATATATAGATAGATAGATAGACATATAGATAGACATATAGATAGATAGATAATAGTGTCACAAGTAGTATTAAAGATTATTAATCTTTACTGTGGCTCGTTAAATGTCTAGGGAATTCCGTACTACTTGGCACCTTCCAATCAAAACCATTCGCACAAGGATGACGATTGGACGCAAATGAATGACTGGGCTGCACAAATCAAATTCAAATTCAGCTTTAATCAATAATAATCAAATTGGTCAAGAGTGATAAGTTTCAACACAATAAATAAGAAAGCATGGTGATACTGAAACGCATTAGAAAATAAAAGAAAAACCTTCCCCAGAATTAAATAATTAACTAAGAGGGCTGCCAAGCCAAGATGGGAAACCAGTACTCACGTACGCAACTTGTTGTGGCTTCCAGCCAATCCGTAGCCGGCAAACGAGCTACGTAATCCAGTGAATGACATTCCACACACACACACGATGAGAGAGAGAATTATGGGGGAAGCCCATTCATGGACTCACTGCACAATACACGACGAAACTGTAGAATTTCCTCTGGTGATGAAAACGTGGAGATTTCCCCACACTCGTGGTGGAGGGTGAGGCGGGGGACTTGTACTTGGTCCGAGAGATGGATGGCTCTTGCATTAACACGTAGTCGGACGTCGAGAGGGCAGCGGGCGGCAGGCGTCGTTGAGACGGCGACGAGGAGGGGCGAGGCGAGACGGCAGGTAAGACGACGAGAAGCAGGTGCAGGGCGCGAGGGGTCAGAGCTTTCTCGCAGGTGGCTTTCTCAGAAGTGGGGAGAAGTTTCTAGAGACAACTTCTCCTCACAGGGTGGTCAGTAGATAATTCACTCAGGAGAGGAAAACGTTGCAAGTACGAAAATTGCAATACCTTGCACGTGGTCTCTCTCTGCAGTCCAAAGTGAGAACAGTCCTCCATTTCTTCCGTTGTCTATCCATAGACGTTTGAAGGGAGGGTCACTCGGAATTAGTCCGTCAGTGGACGAAAATTCCATCAGTTTTCACACATGTCCACCTCGTGAACTCTTTGAGACAGGGTGCCGTCCTACACATGGGCTATCTCGATGAAAGTTTTGTTACGGGCACACCGTGATCCCAAAACAAAGGTTTTATACAACGGCAGAATTCTCCCTGTCGTTCTCAACCAATCACAGCGTTTTAGTATGTCTCGATTCACGATTTCGTATCAATTGACCAATCAACTGTTCATAAAGTCATCTACTTCTCCCATTGAACAGTAACCAAGCAGTTTCATTAGTCCGTTTCTAGAGAAGTTCACTGCAGATTGGTCAACTGTAGAACGTGAATCAAGGTGAATAAAACAACTTCCCAAACGTTCTACTAAGTTCATCTCTGTATTGG
>JAWQFJ010015648.1:0-30000 GCA_034096865.1 Theodoxus fluviatilis
TGTGCCTGTGAGTTGATACTTGCTGTTTTCTGGCTGCCCTGCCTCAGTTGTGCATATATGTATCATTTGCAAAACTTTATTTTCTTTCTTTCTCTTTTTCTACTTGTGTGACTTTTTTCCCCAGTGAGAGACTGCTGTTGAAACGTGTAGTCCTGTACTAATTTCTTGCCTGATACACCTTTAAAAAATCGTTATGTGGTGAACTGGATCTTTTAGTTTTGGAGGGTTATTTTTTCAGTAATGCATCTTCAAGCGAGACTGAGACAAATAAAATGATGCATAAAAGTCACTGTGTGAAAATTCCATGGGTTAGTCATTCTCAAGCCCTTGGAAGAATTTTGGCTTATTAAGAATGCAGAAATGTGTGGTAAAATTCATTACAGTGGTTTTTTAACATATGAGAGCACGAATCTGTGAACTAGTTAAACTAAAATCTACACTCACTGAAGCTGTGAAGTGTGGACATATATTTTTGTTTGAACAGCATATTCTGCATTCTTGAATATAAGTTTAAACTTTGTAGACTTCCCTAGAGAATAGATCTGCATTATTGTCCTTAGAACTTCAAGGTGCCCTTGCAATCAATGTGTTTTCACGAACTGATACTGCATTCCGTGGCAGTGCTGATTGGGTGTTCATGGCTTCCAGACCTTTGACCCCAGCCTGCAGGTCTTCGAGGCATTCCACAGTCGCAGCCTGTCTGCAGTGGGAACTGTGGAACTGGCCAACCTGATCCTGCAGCTGTCAGCCCTGGCACCAGGGTAAGCCATGGTGGCTCTCCGTCTCTGTGGTCAGGCAGCTTGAGTGCTTGACCTGCAGTGGCCATGCAGCTTGAGTGCTTGACCTGCAGTGGCCATGCAGCTTGACTGCTTGACCTGCAGTGGCCATGCAGCTTGACTGCTTGACCTGCAGTGGCCATGCAGCTTGACTGCTTGACCTGCAGTGGCCATGCAGCTTGACTGCTTGACCTGCAGTGGCCATGCAGCTTGACTGCTTGACCTGCAGTGGCCATGCAGCTTGACTGCTTGACCTGCAGTGGCCATGCAGCTTGACTGCTTGACCTGCAGTGGCCATGCAGCTTGACTGCTTGACCTGCAGTGGCCATGCAGCTTGACTGCTTGACCTGCAGTGGCCATGCAGCTTGACCTGCAGTGGCCATGCAGCTTGAGTGCTTGACCTGCAGTGGCCATGCAGCTTGAGTGCTTGACCTGCAGTGGCCATGCAGCTTGACCTGCAGTGGCCATGCAGCTTGAGTGCTTGACCTGCAGTGGCCATGCAGCTTGAGTGCTTGACCTGCAGTGGCCATGCAGCTTGCGTGCTTGACCTGCAGTGGCCAGGCAGCTTGAGTGCTTGACCTGCAGTGGCCATGCAGCTTGACTGCTTGACCTGCAGTGGCCATGCAGCTTGACTGCTTGACCTGCAGTGGCCATGCAGCTTGAGTGCTTGACCTGCAGTGGCCAGGCAGCTTGAGTGCTTGACCTGCAGTGGCCAGGCAGCTTGAGTGCTTGACCTGCAGTGGCCATGCAGCTTGACTGCTTGACCTGCAGTGGCCAGGCAGCTTGACTGCTTGACCTGCAGTGGCCATGCAGCTTGACTGCTTGACCTGCAGTGGCCATGCAGCTTGACTGCTTGACCTGCAGTGGCCAGGCAGCTTGAGTGCTTGACCTGCAGTGGCCAGGCAGCTTGAGTGCTTGACCTGCAGTGGCCATGCAGCTTGAGTGCTTGACCTGCAGTGGCCATGCAGCTTGAGTGCTTGACCTGCAGTGGCCATGCAGGCTCTCCGTCTCTGTGGTCAGGCAGCTTGAGTGCTTGACCTGCAGTGGCCATGCAGCTTGACTGCTTGACCTGCAGTGGCCATGCAGGCTCTCCGTCTCTGTGGTCAGGCAGCTTGAGTGCTTGACCTGCAGTGGCCATGCAGCTTGACTGCTTGACCTGCAGTGGCCATGCAGGCTCTCCGTCTCTGTGGTCAGGCAGCTTGAGTGCTTGACCTGCAGTGGCCATGCAGCTTGAGTGCTTGACCTGGGGTGGCCATGCAGCTTGAGTGCTTGACCTGCAGTGGCCATGCAGCTTGAGTGCTTGACCTGCAGTGGCCATGCAGCTTGAGTGCTTGACCTGCAGTGGCCATGCAGCTTGAGTGCTTGACCTGCAGTGGCCATGCAGCTTGACTGCTTGACCTGCAGTGGCCATGCAGCTTGACTGCTTGACCTGCAGTGGCCATGCAGCTTGACTGCTTGACCTGCAGTGGCCAGGCAGCTTGACTGCTTGACCTGCAGTGGCCATGCAGCTTGACTGCTTGACCTGCAGTGGCCATGCAGCTTGACTGCTTGACCTGCAGTGGCCATGCAGCTTGACTGCTTGACCTGCAGTGGCCAGGCAGCTTGACTGCTTGACCTGCAGTGGCCATGCAGCTTGAGTGCTTGACCTGCAGTGGCCATGCAGCTTGACTGCTTGACCTGCAGTGGCCATGCAGCTTGAGTGCTTGACCTGGGGTGGCCATGCAGCTTGACTGCTTGACCTGCAGTGGCCAGGCAGCTTGACTGCTTGACCTGCAGTGGCCATGCAGCTTGAGTGCTTGACCTGCAGTGGCCATGCAGCTTGACTGCTTGACCTGCAGTGGCCATGCAGCTTGACTGCTTGACCTGCAGTGGCCATGCAGCTTGACTGCTTGACCTGCAGTGGCCAGGCAGCTTGACTGCTTGACCTGCAGTGGCCATGCAGCTTGACTGCTTGACCTGCAGTGGCCATGCAGCTTGACTGCTTGACCTGCAGTGGCCATGCAGCTTGACTGCTTGACCTGCAGTGGCCATGCAGCTTGACTGCTTGACCTGGGGTGGCCATGCAGCTTGAGTGCTTGACCTGGGGTGGCCATGCAGCTTGACTGCTTGACCTGCAGTGGCCATGCAGCTTGAGTGCTTGACCTGGGGTGGCCATGCAGCTTGAGTGCTTGACCTGCAGTGGCCATGCAGCTTGAGTGCTTGACCTGGGGTGGCCATGCAGCTTGAGTGCTTGACCTGGGGTGGCCATGCAGCTTGAGTGCTTGACCTGCAGTGGCCATGCAGCTTGAGTGCTTGACCTGCAGTGGCCATGCAGCTTGAGTGCTTGACCTGGGGTGGCCATGCAGCTTGAGTGCTTGACCTGCAGTGGCCATGCAGCTTGAGTGCTTGACCTGCAGTGGCCATGCAGCTTGAGTGCTTGACCTGGGGTGGCCATGCAGCTTGAGTGCTTGACCTGCAGTGGCCATGCAGCTTGAGTGCTTGACCTGCAGTGGCCATGCAGCTTGAGTGCTTGACCTGGGGTGGCCATGCAGCTTGAGTGCTTGACCTGCAGTGGCCATGCAGCTTGAGTGCTTGACCTGCAGTGGCCATGCAGCTTGACCTGCAGTGGCCATGCAGCTTGAGTGCTTGACCTGGGGTGGCCATGCAGCTTGAGTGCTTGACCTGCAGTGGCCATGCAGCTTGAGTGCTTGACCTGCAGTGGCCATGCAGCTTGAGTGCTTGACCTGCAGTGGCCATGCAGCTTGAGTGCTTGACCTGCAGTGGCCATGCAGCTTGAGTGCTTGACCTGCAGTGGCCATGCAGCTTGACTGCTTGACCTGCAGTGGCCATGCAGCTTGAGTGCTTGACCTGCAGTGGCCATGCAGCTTGAGTGCTTGACCTGCAGTGGCCATGCAGCTTGAGTGCTTGACCTGCAGTGGCCATGCAGCTTGACTGCTTGACCTGCGGTGGCCATGCAGCTTGAGTGCTTGACCTGCAGTGGCCATGCAGCTTGAGTGCTTGACCTGCGGTGGCCATGCAGCTTGAGTGCTTGACCTGCAGTGGCCATGCAGCTTGAGTGCTTGACCTGCAGTGGCCATGCAGCTTGAGTGCTTGACCTGCAGTGGCCATGCAGCTTGACTGCTTGACCTGCAGTGGCCATGCAGCTTGAGTGCTTGACCTGCAGTGGCCATGCAGCTTGACTGCTTGACCTGCAGTGGCCATGCAGCTTGACTGCTTGACCTGCAGTGGCCATGCAGCTTGACTGCTTGACCTGCAGTGGCCAGGCAGCTTGAGTGCTTGACCTGCAGTGGCCATGCAGCTTGACTGCTTGACCTGCAGTGGCCATGCAGCTTGAGTGCTTGACCTGGGGTGGCCATGCAGCTTGAGTGCTTGACCTGCAGTGGCCATGCAGCTTGACTGCTTGACCTGCAGTGGCCATGCAGCTTGAGTGCTTGACCTGCAGTGGCCATGCAGCTTGAGTGCTTGACCTGCAGTGGCCATGCAGCTTGACTGCTTGACCTGCAGTGGCCATGCAGCTTGACTGCTTGACCTGCAGTGGCCATGCAGCTTGAGTGCTTGACCTGCAGTGGCCATGCAGCTTGAGTGCTTGACCTGCAGTGGCCATGCAGCTTGAGTGCTTGACCTGCAGTGGCCATGCAGCTTGAGTGCTTGACCTGCAGTGGCCATGCAGCTTGACCTGCAGTGGCCATGCAGCTTGAGTGCTTGACCTGCAGTGGCCATGCAGCTTGAGTGCTTGACCTGCAGTGGCCATGCAGCTTGAGTGCTTGACCTGGGGTGGCCATGCAGCTTGAGTGCTTGACCTGCAGTGGCCATGCAGCTTGAGTGCTTGACCTGCAGTGGCCATGCAGCTTGACTGCTTGACCTGCAGTGGCCATGCAGCTTGAGTGCTTGACCTGCAGTGGCCATGCAGCTTGAGTGCTTGACCTGCAGTGGCCATGCAGCTTGAGTGCTTGACCTGGGGTGGCCATGCAGCTTGACTGCTTGACCTGGGGTGGCCATGCAGCTTGAGTGCTTGACCTGCAGTGGCCATGCAGCTTGAGTGCTTGACCTGGGGTGGCCATGCAGCTTGAGTGCTTGACCTGCAGTGGCCATGCAGCTTGACCTGCAGTGGCCATGCAGCTTGAGTGCTTGACCTGCAGTGGCCATGCAGCTTGAGTGCTTGACCTGCAGTGGCCATGCAGCTTGAGTGCTTGACCTGCAGTGGCCATGCAGCTTGACTGCTTGACCTGCAGTGGCCATGCAGCTTGAGTGCTTGACCTGCAGTGGCCATGCAGCTTGACTGCTTGACCTGCAGTGGCCATGCAGCTTGACTGCTTGACCTGCAGTGGCCATGCAGCTTGACTGCTTGACCTGCAGTGGCCAGGCAGCTTGAGTGCTTGACCTGCAGTGGCCATGCAGCTTGACTGCTTGACCTGCAGTGGCCATGCAGCTTGAGTGCTTGACCTGCGGAGGCCATGCAGCTTGAGTGCTTGACCTGCAGTGGCCATGCAGCTTGACTGCTTGACCTGCAGTGGCCATGCAGCTTGAGTGCTTGACCTGCAGTGGCCATGCAGCTTGATGCTTGACCTGCAGTGGCCATGCAGCTTGACTGCTTGACCTGCAGTGGCCATGCAGCTTGACTGCTTGACCTGCAGTGGCCATGCAGCTTGAGTGCTTGACCTGCAGTGGCCATGCAGCTTGAGTGCTTGACCTGCAGTGGCCATGCAGCTTGAGTGCTTGACCTGCAGTGGCCATGCAGCTTGAGTGCTTGACCTGCAGTGGCCATGCAGCTTGATGCTTGACCTGCAGTGGCCATGCAGCTTGACTGCTTGACCTGCAGTGGCCATGCAGCTTGAGTGCTTGACCTGCAGTGGCCATGCAGCTTGAGTGCTTGACCTGCAGTGGCCATGCAGCTTGAGTGCTTGACCTGCAGTGGCCATGCAGCTTGACTGCTTGACCTGCAGTGGCCATGCAGCTTGACTGCTTGACCTGCAGTGGCCATGCAGCTTGAGTGCTTGACCTGCAGTGGCCATGCAGCTTGAGTGCTTGACCTGCAGTGGCCATGCAGCTTGAGTGCTTGACCTGCAGTGGCCATGCAGCTTGATGCTTGACCTGCAGTGGCCATGCAGCTTGACTGCTTGACCTGCAGTGGCCATGCAGCTTGAGTGCTTGACCTGCAGTGGCCATGCAGCTTGAGTGCTTGACCTGCAGTGGCCATGCAGCTTGAGTGCTTGACCTGCAGTGGCCATGCAGCTTGAGTGCTTGACCTGCAGTGGCCATGCAGCTTGACTGCTTGACCTGCAGTGGCCATGCAGCTTGAGTGCTTGACCTGCAGTGGCCATGCAGCTTGAGTGCTTGACCTGCAGTGGCCATGCAGCTTGACTGCTTGACCTGCAGTGGCCATGCAGCTTGAGTGCTTGACCTGCAGTGGCCATGCAGCTTGAGTGCTTGACCTGCAGTGGCCATGCAGCTTGAGTGCTTGACCTGCAGTGGCCATGCAGCTTGACTGCTTGACCTGCAGTGGCCATGCAGCTTGAGTGCTTGACCTGCAGTGGCCATGCAGCTTGAGTGCTTGACCTGCAGTGGCCATGCAGCTTGAGTGCTTGACCTGCAGTGGCCATGCAGCTTGACTGCTTGACCTGCAGTGGCCATGCAGCTTGAGTGCTTGACCTGCAGTGGCCATGCAGCTTGAGTGCTTGACCTGCAGTGGCCATGCAGCTTGACTGCTTGACCTGCAGTGGCCATGCAGCTTGACTGCTTGACCTGCAGTGGCCATGCAGCTTGAGTGCTTGACCTGCAGTGGCCATGCAGCTTGACTGCTTGACCTGCAGTGGCCATGCAGCTTGAGTGCTTGACCTGCAGTGGCCATGCAGCTTGACTGCTTGACCTGCAGTGGCCATGCAGCTTGAGTGCTTGACCTGGCGTGGCCATGCAGCTTGAGTGCTTGACCTGCAGTGGCCATGCAGCTTGACTGCTTGACCTGCAGTGGCCATGCAGCTTGAGTGCTTGACCTGCAGTGGCCATGCAGCTTGAATGCTTGACCTGCAGTGGCCATGCAGCTTGACTGCTTGACCTGCAGTGGCCATGCAGCTTGACTGCTTGACCTGCAGTGGCCATGCAGCTTGAGTGCTTGACCTGCAGTGGCCATGCAGCTTGAGTGCTTGACCTGCAGTGGCCATGCAGCTTGAGTGCTTGACCTGCAGTGGCCATGCAGCTTGAGTGCTTGACCTGCAGTGGCCATGCAGCTTGAATGCTTGACCTGCAGTGGCCATGCAGCTTGACTGCTTGACCTGCAGTGGCCATGCAGCTTGAGTGCTTGACCTGCAGTGGCCATGCAGCTTGAGTGCTTGACCTGCAGTGGCCATGCAGCTTGAATGCTTGACCTGCAGTGGCCATGCAGCTTGACTGCTTGACCTGCAGTGGCCATGCAGCTTGACTGCTTGACCTGCAGTGGCCATGCAGCTTGAGTGCTTGACCTGCAGTGGCCATGCAGCTTGAGTGCTTGACCTGCAGTGGCCATGCAGCTTGAGTGCTTGACCTGCAGTGGCCATGCAGCTTGAATGCTTGACCTGCAGTGGCCATGCAGCTTGACTGCTTGACCTGCAGTGGCCATGCAGCTTGACTGCTTGACCTGCAGTGGCCATGCGGCTTGAGTGCTTGACCTGCAGTGGCCATGCAGGCTCTCCGTCTCTGTGGTCAGGCAGCTTGAGTGCTTGACCTGCAGTGGCCATGCAGCTTGACTGCTTGACCTGCAGTGGCCACGCAGCTTGAGTGCTTGACCTGCAGTGGCCAGGCAGCTTGAGTGCTTGACCTGCAGTGGCCATGCAGCTTGACTGCTTGACCTGCAGTGGCCATGCAGCTTGACTGCTTGACCTGCAGTGGCCATGCAGCTTGAGTGCTTGACCTGCAGTGGCCAGGCAGCTTGAGTGCTTGACCTGCAGTGGCCATGCAGCTTGACTGCTTGACCTGCAGTGGCCATGCAGCTTGACTGCTTGACCTGCAGTGGCCACGCAGCTTGAGTGCTTGACCTGCAGTGGCCATGCAGCTTGACTGCTTGACCTGCAGTGGCCATGCAGCTTGAGTGCTTGACCTGCAGTGGCCATGCAGCTTGACTGCTTGACCTGCAGTGGCCATGCAGCTTGAATGCTTGACCTGCAGTGGCCATGCAGCTTGAGTGCTTGACCTGCAGTGGCCATGCAGCTTGACTGCTTGACCTGCAGTGGCTTGCGGCTAGTGGGTGCAGTGTTTGAAGCTTTGCTGTGTTGTGTTGTGTTGTATTGTATTGTGTTATGTTGTGTTGTGCTGTGTTGTGTTGTGTTGTGTTGTATTGTGTTGTGCTGTGTTGTGCTGTGATGTGTTGTATTGTGTTGTGCTGTGTTGTGCTGTGTTGTGTTGTGCTGTGTTGTGCTGTGTTGTGTTGTGTTGTGTTGTATTGTGTTATGTTGTGTTGTGCTGTGTTGTGTTGTGTTGTGTTGTATTGTGTTGTGCTGTGTTGTGCTGTGCTGTGTTGTGTTGTATTGTGTTGTGCTGTGTTGTGCTGTGTTGTGTTGTGTTGTATTGTGCTGTGTTGTGCTGGGTTGTGTTGTACTGTGCTGTGCAGTGTTGTGCTGTGTTGTGCTGTGTTATATTGTGTTGTGTTGTGTTGTGCTGTGTTGTGTTGTGTTGTATTGTGTTGTGCTGTGTTGTGCTGTGTTGTGTTGTACTGTGCTGTGCAGTGTTGTGTTGTGCTGTGTTGTGTTGTATTGTGCTGTGTTGTGTTGTATTGTGCTGTGTTGTGCTGCGTTGTGTTGTATTGTGTTGTGTTGTGTTGTATTGTGCTGTGTTGTGCTGTGTTGTGTTGTATTGTGCTGTGCAGTGTTGTGTTGTATTGTGCTGTGTTGTGCTGTGTTGTGTTGTACTGTGCTGTGCAGTGTTGTGCTGTGTTGTATTGTGCTGTGTTGTGTTGTGTTGTATTGTGCTGTGTTGTGTTGTGTTGTGTTGTGTTGTATTGTGCTGTGTTGTGTTGTGTTGTGTTGTATTGTGCTGTGTTGGGTTGCATTGTGTTGTGTTGTGTTGTATTGTGCTGTGTTGTGTTGTGTTGTGTTGTGTTGTGCTGTGTTGTGTTGTGTTGTGTTGTATTGTGTTGTGTTGTGTTGTGTTGTGCTGTGTTGTGTTGTGTTGTGCTGTGTTGTGTTGTGTTGTATTGTGCTGTGCAGTGTTGTGTTGTGTTGTATTGTGCTGTGTTGTGTTGTATTGTTTGTGTTGTGTTATGTTGTATTGTGTTGTATTGTATTGTGTTGTGTTGTGCTGTGTTGTGCTGTGCAGTGTTGTGTTGTGTTGTATTGTGCTGTGCAGTGTTGTGTTGTGTTGTGTTGTGTTGTGTTGTATTGTGTTGTGTTGTGTTGTATTGTGTTGTGTTGTATTGTGTTGTGTTGTATTGTGCTGTGTTGTATTGTGCTGTGTTGTGTTGTGTTGTGTTGTATTGTGTTGTGTTGTGTTGTGTTGTATTGTTTGTGTTGTATTGTGCTGTGTTGTGTTGTGTTGTATTGTGTTGTGTTGCATTGTGTTGTGTTGTGCTGTGTTGTATTGTTTGTGTTGTGTTGTGTTGTATTGTGCTGTGCAGTGTTGTGTTGTGTTGTATTGTGCTGTGTTGTGTTGTATTGTGCTGTGTTGTGTTGTATTGTGCTGTGTTGTGTTGTGTTGTATTGTGTTGTGTTGAATTGTGCTGTGTTGTGCTGTGTTGTATTGTTTGTGTTGGGTTGGGTTGTATTGTGCTGTGCAGTGTTGTATTGTGTTGTGTTGTATTGTTGTGTTGTGTTGTGTTGTATTGTGTTGTGTTGTGTTGTATTATGCTTTGTTGTGTTGTGTTGTATTGTGCTGTGTTGTTTGTATTGTGTTGTTTGTGTTGTGTTGTGTTGTTTGTGTTGTGTTGTTTGTGTTGTGTTGTGTTGTGTTGAGCTGTGGTTCGCTGTGGTGTGCTGTTGTGTGCTGTGTTGTGCTGTGTTGTTGGCCAATGCCTGAATGTTGATGCAAATTGCAGGTGCCCACTGCGAGACCTGGCCTGCCCCATGTCTGTGGAGATGTGTACCTGGCTGTCGGGACACAAACGCAACATCATTTCTGAGTTTGTTTCCAGCAGCACTGGCTGTCAGGCTGAGAAGGTGAGTCAGCTGTGTTTGGAGAGGTGGCGTGATGACAACAAAATGATGAAGATATGAAGTATGAAAGAAAATATATTTGGATAGGTGTGATGATGACAATGAAAGGATGAAAATATGAAGTATCAGTTTCAGTCTCTAAACCCTGAGATGGGTTGTTGAGGCACCACTGATGACTTTCGGACAATCTTCCTCCATCGATCTCTATCCTCTATGGCTATAAAAGAAGTAAATTGGGGTAGGCTTGGAGAGGTGTGATAATGACAATTTGAAGATTATATCCATTACAGTTGTATTGCTAATTTGAGGAAGGCATCTTTTCATTCATGCACATATTGTCTCATCTCTGAAGAAGAAAAGCCACTCACATATGCCATGCACATGCATATATGCATGCCCACACACTCACATATGCACACACACACATACACATACACACATATACATACACACACACACCTATACACACACACATTCACACACACACATTCACATTCACACAAACACACACACACACACACACACACACACACACACGCCACTGCAGTTTAGAGGCATGCTGTGTACAGGTGCCAAAGCTACTGCGACTGAGTGAGGTGCCACGAGGCAATGCAGCGGAGACTGACACCTGGTCCCACTCCCTTTCCTTCCATTCCTGTCAGGAGAGTCACCAGGTAGGGGATGCAACTCTTCCTTGTCTTGCTTCCTGGTGTCTCTTGAGGTTACACATGTTTTAGTTTGGGGATTTGCTTCCTGGTGTCTCTTGAGGTTACACATGTTTTAGTTTGGGGATTTTCACTGATGAGGAAACTAGACATGCATTTAAGAAAGAGATAGGACTATGCATGATCCAAATTTGGTCGTCAAGATGACCATGCACCAATCACGTTTTGCCACTCTCGGCCACAGACTCCGGGCTCCATGAGCAACTGATTTACATGCACCACGCTTACATACTGCTCCATGGCACCTGTCTTGAATGCACACCAGAAATGCCTAAAGTGTGAGTGTTGCATGCGTGTGTGTATGTGTGTGTGTGTGGGTGTGGGCATGAGTTCTTGTAAGCAGCAATTATTAGATCAAGAGTCAAGTGGAAATCCTTATACTGCCAAGGTAGCATTGCTGACACTCTTAGTTATGGGCAGTGACTGAGTGAGCCAGTTTTCCCTGTAAACCAGAGACAATGAAATTGTTTGAGAATCATCACTACCACATGGTGTTTGCATTTATGCTGATAAGAATTATTACTGTTCAAACTTGTCACAGCCACTGTCCAGTACATGATATACTTTTTCCCCCCTATCTCTCACATTTCTGGACCACTCTGTTGCAGCTGCTGGTAGGACGGCTGGAGTTGAAATCCAGCACTGGTCATGTGACTCTGTGTGACACGTCGAGTCACATCAACCTGGTGACGTGTGACAAGTCCTATGCTCCTCCTCACCAGTGCAGCCAGACCTGCGTGGTTGTCCCCCCTGTTGGCTCCAGAGTTGTCTGCCCGTACATGCAGCCCAGTCTGCAGGGGGCACTACTTGCAGTGCAGAGTTACACTGTAGTGCAGGAGACATGGGCATCAGGCTGTCTGCACTACCTCATGGTAATGGAGTAGTTGTACCCTCTAGAACATGGATGATGCCGAATAGAAAAGAGTTGATGAGGTGCGCTGATTGTATTTTCTGTCCTGCCATGTAAACATCACTTCTCAGGATACAGAGATCATCAAAACAGTAATTGAATAACATCTCCTTTTGATCTGGTTTTGTGAAACCTGTTTCCAAATTCAGGGCTTCGTTTTCAAAGGCCTTGTCTTCCCTAAATCTGATCTCTCTTCCTGTGTCAGCCTGCATCCTGCAGTCAGCATATCTGTGTCCTTGTCGTGAAGAATGCTAGAGAATATCTTTCAGTAGGGCAGAACTCTAGTCAATGCACAGCTAGCCGATGCAGTGTTCAATGTCCCAGCATGTCTGTGTCCTTGTTGTGAAGAATGCTAGAGAATGTCTTTCAGTAGGGCAGAACTCTAGTCAATGCACAGCTAGCCGATGCAGTGTTCAATGTCCCAGCATGTCTGCGTCCTTGTTGTGAAGAATGCTCGAGAATATCTTTCAGTAGGGCAGAACTCTAGTCAATGCACAGCTAGCCGATGCAGTGTTCAATGTCCCAGCATGTCTGCGTCCTTGTTGTGAAGAATGCTCGAGAATATCTTTCAGTAGGGCAGAACTCTAGTCAATGCACAGCTAGCCGATGCAGTGTTCAATGTCCCAGCATGTCTGCGTCCTTGTTGTGAAGAATGCTCGAGAATATCTTTCAGTAGGGCAGAACTCTAGTCAATGCACAGCTAGCCGATGCAGTGTTCAATGTCCCAGCATGTCTGCGTCCTTGTTGTGAAGAATGCTCGAGAATATCTTTCAGTAGGGCAGAACTCTAGTCAATGCACAGCTAGCCGATGCAGTGTTCAATGTCCCATGATCCTGGAGTCACATCATTGGGCAAGGTGCTTGACCTGCATCGCCTCTCCCATTGAGGAGTTAACTCTGAAGTCCCTGTAGCGCCCTTCTCCACCTATGACTGGTATCCCTGTTCCACCTTCTCTGCCCATCTTAGGTTAACTCTGAAGTCCCTGTTGTGTCCTTCTCCTTCCTTGACTGGTATCCCTGTTCCTCCCTTCTCTGCCTATCTTAGGTTAAGTCTGAAGTCCCTGTAGCGCCCTTCTCCACCTATGCCTGGTATCCCTGTTCCACCTTCTCTGCCCATCTTAGGTTAACTCTGAAGTCCCTGTAGCACCCTTCTCCACCTATGACTGGTATCCCTGTTCCACCCGTCTTTGCCCATCTAAGGTTAACTCTTAAGTCTCTGTAGTGCCTTCCTCCACCCTTGACTGGTATCCCTGTTCCACCCGTCTTTGCCCATCTAAGGTTAACTCTTAAGTCTCTGTAGTGCCTTTCTCCACCCTTGACTGGTATCCCTGTTCCACCTTCTCTGCCCATCTTAGGTTAACTCTGAAGTCCCTGTAGTCCCCTTCACCTATGACTGGTATCCCTGTTCCACCTTCTCTGCCCATCTTAGGTTAACTCTGAAGTCCCTGTAGCGCCCTTCTCCACCTATGACTGGTATCCCTGTTCCACCTTCTCTGCCTATCTTAGGTTAAGTCTGAAGTCCCTGTAGCACCCTTCTCCACCTATGACTGGTATCCCTGTTCCACCCTTCTCTGCCCATCTTAGGTTAAGTCTGAAGTCCCTGTAGCACCCTTCTCCACCTATGACTGGTATCCCTGTTCCACCTTCTCTGCCTATCTTAGGTTAAGTCTGAAGTCCCTGTAGCACCTTTCTCCACCTATGACTGGTATCCCTGTTCCACCTTCTCTGCCCATCTTAAGTTAACTCTGAAGTCCCTGTAGCACCCTTCTCCACCTATGTCTGGTATCCCTGTTCCTCCCTTCTCTGCCTATCTTAGGTTAACTCTGAGGTCCCTGTAGCACCCTTCTCCACCAATGACTGGTATCCCTGTTCCACCTTCTCTGCCCATCTTAGGTTAAGTCTGAAGTCCCTGTAGTCCCCTTCTCCACCTATGACTGGTATCCCTGTTCCAACCCGCTGCCTCTCCATCCTGTAGCGGTGATTACCCGCATCGGCGGCAGTACAACCCCCAAACGGCCCTCTTCAGGGCCAGACTTGCTCATGAAAGAAACAGTCGGTTGCTTGTCTTCTACTCTTCTTTTCAGTAACTGTACACCCGACCCCGGCACTTAGATATATCCACTATCTTAGGTTAAGTCTGAAGTCCCTGTAGCGTCCTTCTCCTTCCTTGACTGGTATCCCTGTTCTCCCTTCTCTGCCCATCTTAGGTTAACTCTGAAGTCTCTGTAGCGCCCTTCTCCACCTATGACTGGTATCCCTGTTCCACCTTCTCTGCCCATCTTAGGTTAAGTCTGAAGTCCCTGTAGCGCCCTTCTCCACCTATGACTGGTATCCCTGTTCCACCTTCTCTGCCCATCTTAGGTTAAGTCTGAAGTCCCTGTAGCACCCTTCTCCACCTATGACTGGTATCCCTGTTCCACCTTCTCTGCCCATCTTAGGTTAAGTCTGAAGTCCCTGTAGCGCTCTTCTCCACCTATGATTGGTATCCCTGTTCCATCTTCTCTGCCCATCTTAGTTTAACTCTGAAGTCCCTGTAGCGCCCTTCTCCACCTATGCCTGGTATCCCTGTTCCACCTTCTCTGCCCATCTTAGGTTAAGTCTGAAGTCTCTGTAGCGCCCTTCTCCACCTATGACTGGTATCCCTGTTCCACCTTCTCTGCCCATCTTAGGTTAACTCTGAAGTCCCTGTAGCGCCCTTCTCCACCTATGACTGGTATCCCTGTTCCTCCCTTCTCTGCCCATCTTAGGTTAAGTCTGAAGTCTTTGTAGAGCCCTTCTCCACCTATGACTGGTATCCCTGTTCCTCCCTTCTCTGCCCATCTTAGGTTAAGTCTGAAGTCTTTGTAGAGCCCTTCTCCACCTATGACTGGTATCCCTGTTCCACCTTCTCTGTCTATCTTAGGTTAACTCTGAAGTCCCTGTAGCGCCTTTCTCCACCTATGACTGGTATCCCTGTTCCACCTTCTCTGCCTATCTTAGGTTAACTCTGAAGTCCCTGTAGCACCCTTCTCCACCTATGACTGGTAGTGGTATCCCTGTTCCACCTTCTCTGCCTATCTTAGGTTAAGTCTGAAGTCCCTGTAGCGCCCTTCTCCACCTATGACTGGTATCCCTGTTCCACCTTCTCTGCCTATCTTAGGTTAACTCTAGTCCCTGTAGCGCCCTTGTGACGTACCTACCCTCCACTTTAATTTACTCAATTTGTAAATTCTTCTTTCTTCTCTTGGTCTAGGGGTATGCGTGAAGGGGGGTCACACTATATAATTTATTCTCTCCCACTCTCTGAGTCTCTCACTGTTCACATAACATGACACAGTGTACGTTAATAATTTTCTTTAATGAAGTTAAAATCATGAAACAAAATGAATTCTATGACCCAAAGAATAGAGTCAATCACTCAAATTAGTCAGTCTATCTGCAGACTGAACGTGTAGAGTTATTACTCTCTCTACACCAACCCAAAGAATACAATTTCAAGGCAACTGCATACGATCAGTCATTGAACCAAAGTCAATCTACTTCTCAGAATACTTAGAGGTGTGTTTCCTCTAAACGACAATGACCTTGACTTTAACAAGTTTATCAAAAGTCTCTTACGTAGACACGATGGGCGACGCTATTTCAGGATTTCAAAAGTCATTTGAAGTGTACTTACTAGAGTCTCTCCAGGCTGACGTGTGACGCTAATTCATAGGCGCGTCACAGATGAAATTTGTCCAAGAATACCGGTCTTTTAGACCCACACATACACTCTCGCTCTTCAGGCTACTCCTGGGAAGAAGCGAGCTCAAAAGGCCATAGACATTGGTGTGTATCTACACACAGTGACACACCACTTGACACTCACTCAGCCAGAATTTCCTCTTTGACTGAGGGAAAACGTCTTGCGACGAAAATAGCGGCAGGATTCTGTGAGGATCGATCGTTCCTCCTGAAGTAGGGACTCTGTTCTTCAATCAGCAGGATGTGCGCACACATAGAATTTCTGCTCTTAGTATAACAGTCAGATGATCGACGAATTCGGACTTTGCGGGAGTTCATTCACGTGTCTCTTTGCAACACGGAGTTTCCACACTTAGACAAAACACTTCTGTTCAGCTCGCAAGCTCAACCGCCCATTCATGGGCTACTATCCTTGTGATACAGGATTCTTGAGAGATTCTTTTTACGTGTTATACCTGCACACGGAGTGGCTACTATTCACACTTAGACATCACGTCTTTCCGGCCCGCAAGCCCAGTGCACACTGAATCTCACTCGCTCCTGCCTCGTCTAAAGAATCATAACAAAGCATACTCTTGACCAGCCTCAACCAATCAGATTGTCAGGAATAGCGTCAGTATCCTAGTTTACGTTGAAAATGGTCGTTGAGGCTGATTGCGCCAAACGTTGGATTTTAAAATCTAGACATAACCCAGACAAAAGTTCACAGAAGGTCAGACTGCTACGTCCAGCCAGTCTTGCATAGTTTGAAACAAGGCAGAAAATGAGGACAACGGTTTGGCATTCCCAGACAACAGAGCAGGGAGTCCACCTGACCTAGGGCTGCACTCAGCCCAAAAATAGGACGCCGTCACGTAGGCGTTCTCCCCAGCTCTGTTAACGGCTTCAGCAGCTAACAGCGAACTCGATCGCGTTTTCGAAAACGCATTGGGAATAAAATACAAGATAGACATGTTACAAAACTACACAAAAAAAATAAAAACAGGAGGGCTTGAACCGCCACAGCCCTTCTCCACCTATGACTGGTATCCCTGTTCCACCCTTCTCTGCCTATCTTAGGTTAAGTCTGAAGTCCCTGTAGCGCCCTTCTCCACCTATGACTGGTATCCCTGTTCCACCTTCTCTGCCCATCTTAAGTAAGTCTGAAGTCCCTGTAGCGCTCTTCTCCACCTATGATTGGTATCCCTGTTCCATCTTCTCTGCCCATCTTAGGTTAACTCTGAAGTCCCTGTAGCGCCCTTCTCCACCTATGCCTGGTATCCCTGTTCCACCTTCTCTGCCTATCTTAGGTTAAATCTGAAGTCTCTGTAGCGCCCTTCTCCACCTATGACTGGTATCCCTGTTCCACCTTCTCTGCCTATCTTAGGTTAACTCTGAAGTCCCTGTAGCGCCCTTCTCCACCTATGACTGGTATCCCTGTTCCACCCTTCTCTGCCTATCTTAGGTTAAGTCTGAAGTCCCTGTAGCACCCTTCTCCACCTATGACTGGTATCCCTGTTCCACCTTCTCTGCCCATCTTAGGTTAAGTCTGAAGTCCCTGTAGCGCCCTTCTCCACCTATGACTGGTATCCCTGTTTCTCCCTTCTCTGCCCATCTTAGGTTAAGTCTGAAGTCTCTGTAGCGCCCTTCTCCACCTATGACTGGTATCCCTGTTCCACCTTCTCTGCCCATCTTAGGTTAAGTCTGAAGTCCCTGTAGCGCCCTTCTCCACCTATGACTGGTATCCCTGTTCCACCTTCTCTGCCCATCTTAGGTTAACTCTGAAGTCCCTGTAGCACCTTTCTCCACCTATGACTGGTATCCCTGTTCCACCTTCTCTGCCTATCTTAGGTTAAGTCTGAAATCCCTGTAATGTAGACAGACAGTTTAATTGCCTGTCTTGCAAAGAAGCAACGAAAAGTAGCCTAAGATGGGTGAATAAGGATGGAACAGGAATACCAGAATAAACCAGAGGCAAGTTCGCTAACCTGATGGAATGATAGCAAAGCTAGTCAACGGCAATCAAAGAGTATCTTCTGCTTTCTTAGGGAGTGATCACAGTAAACACAGGTGACATCCAATGACTCAGTTCTTGCCACAAAACAGTTTCCGAAAGAAGACGCTGTTTGCTCTTTTGGTGCAGTTTTGATACCAACTCCTGTTTCTTTCATCAGTTAGCATGGTAAGTCTGCGTGCCAGCAAGATGATCACATCTGATCGCTTCTAGGAAATGAAACTCGGGTACTCGATGCTCCATTGTGGTGATGGCAAATAACATTTCCTTAAGGGACATAATGAAAGTTACTGAAAAGAAAGACAAGAACCAATAGTTTTCTCCCTCAAGAGCAGAAAGGAGCACCTCCTGTGTTGGGCTGCATTAGTCTCCCATTAGATTATGTATCTACAGTGTGGAGTTGTTGCTGACATCTCTGTTCCTTCATGTCCTTTCTCACAGGTCTCCCTCCGGGACTGTGTCATCTTGGCTCCTCCCCCTATGCCTTGCCTCCGTCCCACTGCTGTCCCCTGGTGCTGCTGCTGTCCCCCTGCAGGGTCTGGGACATGCATGCTGTCCACCATGGGGGTCAACAATGGTGTCAGCTCTACTGGACATGGGAACAGGAGGGACGGTGGTGCCAGGCATAAGAGGAAGTCCTCAGAAAGAGGTGCACAGTGTGTGTGCTGTGTTCCTATTGACCCGACAGAGTCCCCTTCTCATTCAAGGAAAAGAAGACCTTCTGCAGAAAATGGATGTGCTGATAAAATGCAGCAACATTTTACAGGTCTGAAGAGCAGGAAAGCAACGGAGCAGAAGGGAAGAAGCAGTAGAGAGAACAGTTGTGTCCCTCACAGGCAAGGCAGCTCTGAGAGGAGACAGGATGGGCACCCCAGATCTTCTAGCCTAGACTGTGACAAAAGTAGACATGGCAGGAGCAGGCCAACTTCAGCTTCTGGAAATGACAGGCCAAAAACTGGAAATGACCATCTAGTGACTGGAAATGACCACCAAAGAGCCACAAGTGACCATCAGGCAGCTGAGGGTGACCGCTGGATCATCAGAGAAACAACCAACTCCAAGACTGGATGCACTGTTGGACATTCAGAACGCGGGAGATCAGCAACCGGAGATTCAGGGCCTGGTTGTTCCTGTGGAGGGGAGACCAGGATGGTGGTCATCACACACAAGGAGGCCCTGACACCAGGCCAGTGGGGTGGCCATGGAGACCTGCGCTTCTCCGCTGTGGGGTTCTCCCTCCCGGCCCAGCATTCTTCAGGCTCCGTAACCACCGAGTCACCTCGCCACCGCAGCAGCCCACAGAAAGGAGCCTGCATGTCTGCAAAGCCCGGCCATGCAGTTCCGCAAAGGGAGGCAGTCAACAAAGTTGGCAGGGCAGAGGAAGGGAAGGTTCCAGTGCCAGTGGTGCTGGTCTTCGAGCGCCGGGCGGTGCGGTGGTACTCGGCACTGACTGTTCCGGGCCTCTACAGCCTGAGTGTGGCCCCAGGGCAAGGCAGCCTCGAGCTTCCTGCCCCCCCGCCACGCCTGAAGGCCGCCCTGCAGTCATCAGGCACCCCCCTGGCCCTCATGCTGCCCGACGCCTGTCTGCTGCAACGCCACTGGCCAAGGAGTCTGCCAGTAGGTCTTCCAGTCCTGTCTTCCAGCCTGCCCTCCATCTTCTAGTCTCTTTCTGTCTTCTAGTCTGCCTTCCTGTCTTCTAGTCTGCCTTCCTGTCTTCTAGTCTGCCTTTCTGTCTTCTAGTCTACCTTCTGCCTTCTGGTCTGCCTTCTAGTCTGCCTTCTACCTTCTAGTCTGTCTTCCTTACTTCTAGTCTGTCTTCTAGTCTGCCTTCCTGTTTTCAGGTCTGCCTTCCTGTCTTCTAGTCTACCTTCTGTCTTCTGGTCTGCCTTCTAGTCTGCCTTCTACCTTCTAGTCTGTCTTCCTTACTTCTAGTCTGTCTTCTAGTCTGCCTTCCTGTTTTCAGGTCTGCCTTCCTGTCTTCTAGTCTACCTTCTGTCTTCTGGTCTGCCTTCTAGTCTGCCTTCTACCTTCTAGTCTGTCTTCCTTACTTCTGGTCTGTCTTCCTGTCTTCTAGCCTGACTTCCTGTCTGCCTTATGTTTTCCTGAAAAGAAATAGGTGTGAACAGTAACCAACAATGTATTCTTTCTTGAGCCAAGGCATTCTGTAAACCCGAGTCAGTAGTATTGACTCTGGCACAGTTCGCAATGAATGCGTAATAGGCTTGACCCTTGGCATTACAGCCTTGCGCCAAAAATAGTTCGTTCTGATACTATTTTTCTCTCCACTTTTTACAGAAATAATTCAGATGTAAAAACTTGGTTCCATTTCAACACAAACATTTTATTGTATCGAATAAACGCTTGTTTGTTGTCTCAACAAGAGTAAGCTAAGAGTTTTGTGCGAAATAGTCTTAGAACTACTTTAACAGCGTATGTCAGTGGGCACATCGGCTATCCCACAAGCCTCTCGTGTGACCTCCGCTTGCATAAATTGGCCAAAAACCTTCCATCACGTGATGTGAACTGTGCTAGAGATACTTTTGCCGGTAGGCGAAATCTCTAGTTTACTAGAATGGAGCCAAGGTGGCCCTGAAAAGGGCCGTTTCGACCTTCCCCGGCACCCCATTCTTTACGTATGCTTTCCTGTTTGCCTTTTGTCTTCTAGTCTACCTTCTGTCTTCTAGTCTACCTACTGTCTTCTAGTCTGCCTTCTGTCTTCTAGTCTGCCTTCTGTCTTCTAGTCTGCCTTCTGTCTTCTAGTCTACCTTCTGTCTTCTAGTCTACCTTCTGTCTTCTAGTCTACCTTCTGTCTTCCAGTCTACCTTCTGTCTTCCAGTCTACCTTCTGTCTTCCAGTCTACCTTCTGTCTTCCAGTCTACCTTCTGTCTTCCAGTCTACCTTCTGTCTTCCAGTCTACCTTCTGTCTTCCAGTCTACCTTCTGTCTTTCTCTGCGTTCTGTCATCCAGAGTGTCCTTCTAGTCTACCTTCTATCATGAAGTATGATTCTGTCTTCCAGTTTGACTTCTGTCTTCAGGCCTGCTGTCTGCTAGTCTACCTTCTATCATGAAGTATGATTCTGTCTTCCAGTTTGACTTCTGTCTTCAGGCCTGCTGTCTGCTAGTCTACCTTCTATCATGTAGTATTATTCTGTCTTCCAGTTTGACTCATGTCTTCAGGCCTGCTGTCTGCTAGTCTACCTTCTATCATGAAGTATTATTCTGTCTTCCAGTTTGACTCATGTCTTCAAGCCTGCTGTCTGCTAGTCTACCTTCTATCATGAAGTATGATTCTGTCTTCCAGTTTGACTTTTGTCTTCAGGCCTGCTGTCTGCTAGTCTACCTTCTATCATGAAGTATGATTCTGTCTTCCAGTTTGACTCATGTCTTCAAGCCTGCATACTGTCTTATAGTCTGGGTTCTATCCTCCAGTCTGCTGTCTCTAGTTTAGTAGGTCTGCATACTGCCTTCCAACTTCTCATCTGGCTTCTGTCACATAGGTTTAGTTCTGCAGTCTCCTTTCCATGTTAGTGTTACCTAAGTTTTTGTCATTTGCCTTTTTCTTCCCTGAATCCTCCCTCTTGAATAAACAATTTTTTAATGTTTTATTTCAAGCATGAAAGAAATGTGCCTACTAGCTGCCTAGTCAGAAGTCAGGGCACAATATTTTTGCAGACTTTTGTGTGTTAGAAATTTTAAGACAGTTCTTCATGTCTGAAAATCTTTTCGGAAAAGACAGAGAAAGAGAGAGAGAGAGAGAGAGAGAGAGAGAGAGAGAGAGAGAGAGAGAGAGAGAGAGAGGGAGGGAGGGAGGGAGGGAGGGAGGGAGGGAGGGAGGGAGGGAGGGAGGGAGGGAGGGAGGGAGGGAGGGAGGGAGGGAGAGAGAGAGAGAGAGAGAGAGAGAGAGAGAGAGAGAGAGAGAGAGAGAGAGAGAGAGAGAGAGAGAAAATGCTACTGACTTGCCCCTTTCTGCCTGTTTTACAGGAACTGGAAGAAATGAACAGCCACAACCTGCAGTCTGTTGAGGAAGTGCTTACCACAGGGTAAGGTGATTGAGTAATTTCAAGCTCAGGAGAAAAGTGAGAAAAAGGAGAAAAAAGTGTCATAGTTTATTGTTGCTGTACGTTTTATGTGTGTCACTGAGCTTGTTGTCAGGTGCCAAGAAAGTTTTGATCATGTCCCATTGATCAGGGACTAAAGTAAAGCGCAGTTTGAACCCCAGTTGTAATGTCTAGCTTTATTTTGGGAACTTAACTGTTTGTGTTTAATGCCAAATATGCTGAAACACCCCTCTTTAGGCAAAATGGACGTCGGTAATAAATTACTATGCTATGTCGATTTATCGATAGTTTCCATCATGATTCGGTCACCAAAGGTTGTGTCAGTTACTGAAACTTCTGGGGTAAAATCATTTGCACGCATTGATGGTCAGTGAATGTTACTTGGTTATGATGTTGATGTTCTAAGTCTGGATGTGACCCATCACAAGGGTCACCAGTAGACACTGTGTTTGTTCCACGACAGGGAAGCACAGAGCCAGATGGTCAGTCTGGTGGCCATGGTGCTGGAGAGGGAGGCTGTCACAGAGGTCGCCCTGACCTTCAGGAGCTCCAAGTCTGGTGGTAGTGGTGGTGGAAGTGGTAAGACACCATTCTTCCTCTCAATAGCCACAGTTGGCAGCTTTCCGTGAGACAGATAAGAAGTGTCCATGGCGGGACACATTCTGCCGTCATGAAATTCTACTGATTTATTTTAATGTGCTCTTCCAGATTTCAGTTATATTGAAATCAATAAGTTTTTAAAAATGTATTTATGTATTTGATATTGATTTGTTTAAGTTGTTTTTTTTATAAGTTATTCTTATGACAGCATCTTTGAAATTGAATCATTTAATTATTCAATAGATTTTAGTCCTACTTGCTGATATCCATGACATTTCATCATACTTCCATCCATCCTCCAAAATGTACACTTTCTGTCTCTGTTCATATTAATGAGTGTGTGTGTGTGTGTGTGTGTGTGTGCGCGTGTGTGTGTGTGTGTGTGTGTGTGTGTTTGTGTGTGTGTGTGTGTGTGTGTGTGTGTGTGTGTGTGTGAGTGTGTTTGTGTGTGTGAGTGTGTGTGTGTGTGTGTGTGTGAGTGTGTGTGTGAGTGTGTGTGTGTGTGTGTGTGTGTGTGTGTGGTGTATGTGTGATTTGTGAGTGTCTCTGTGTATGGTGTACATGGGATTTGTGAGTGTCTGTGTATAACTCTGCAAGTCTGTCCATTTGCCTGTCAGTATTTCTCATCTCACTGAGTATTTGCCCCCGAACCAGCTTTACTCTCTCTCTATTCCTGTTTCAGAAGCGAAGGGGTGCATGAGGCTGAGACTGGTGAAGGTGGGGGGTGGGAGGCGGTGGCTGCCTCTCTACCTGCCTCCAGGGAGGGGGGTGGAGCCCCTGGGGTTGGTGCCAGGGGTGGTGGTGAGGCTACAGGGTGTACAGCGCTGCGTGTCCAAACAGGGCTGGCCCTACCTCCGCCTCTCCCCCGCCTCCTCCCTCCAGGTGCTGGCCCGACCCCCCCTGACAGCGGATCCAGACAACCCTGGGCTGGCCACTGCCGCAGACAGGTAGATAGATGTAAAAATAGTAGTTTTTGCCTCCCGCCCTCCTTTCAATGTTTGGTCTTCTCCTTGTGATCAGTCTTTTACAAGCACCTTCCATGGCCATTTGGCTCACTTTACTTCCAGGAAGTGTAAGATGCCATTCAAAAATATTTGTAAACAATCTTGTGTCCTACTCAGGGATGATGAAAATGCATCAAGGGGAGAGAACTCTTTCAGCCTACACTTCAGTGTTATCAGTTCAAACTGTGGCATGTTGTGTAGATTTTGTACTCTTTGGATAAAATGTGGGAACCCCAAACCCCTTGAACCTCTTGCAGCCCAAGACAGTCGTATGACAAATGTGGGAACCCCAAACCCCTTGAACCTCTTGCAGCCCAAGACAGTCGTATGACAAATGTGGGAACCCCAAACCCCTTGAACCTCTTGCAGCCCAAGACAGTCGTATGACAAATGTGGGAACCCCAAACCCCTTGAACCTCTTGCAGCCCAAGACAGTCGTATGACAAATGTGGGAACCCCAAACCCCTTGAACCTCTTGCAGCCCAAGACAGTCGTATGACAAATGTGGGAACCCCAAACCCCTTGAACCTCTTGCAGCCCAAGACAGTCGTATGACAAATGTGGGAACCCCAAACCCCTTGAACCTCTTGCAGCCCAAGACAGTCGTATGACAAATTTCTAGGAAGAACAGAAAAGTCTAAGGGGAAGCTGCATCTAACAGGGAATATTGCGTTCTCCACATTCTTTCAGAGCATCACTCCTGTAACAGGTGAGAGTTAGAGAGAGATTCTTGACACAATTCTCCACAATGAGCTGGTAATTCTTGGTGCCTGCCATTGTTGATGTCTTGAGGTAGGCCGGAGTTGGTCTAACTGCTGGCAGAAAGTCGAAGGGGACACTGTATTCAAAAGGGTTTATGGAGAGGAAAGCTTGATGAGAATGCAATGAACCCCACTAGACCCAGTTTTCTCTCTTCCACTTTTCTGTTTGATAGTCACGCCAAATCTAGCCTACCTCAAATTTTATGGTAGCTAAGGAAACCAATTGTCTATCTGGTTTTTCGAGTTCTTTTAGCTGTGTATGTGTTGTGTGTGTTGAGACATTAGATAATTGCAACTTTGTTTTGCCCTTCCTTGCTTATCTTGATATTCTTTTCTTGAAGAAAAAAACCCTCATCCCATAAACTGATACAGTTCCCAAGAATCAGAATTGTGTCATACTTCTGAATGAAATGCCTCTTGATCCAGTCTGTGTAAAGCAACAACAAAAAGATCAATTGGAAACAAATAGAATGGGGTATAAGAGTAACTAGAAAAACAAATCTTTTGACCAATAAGTATCTCAGGCACATTTGTGAAAATGACAAGCTTTCAGGATGTGAAGCTATCTTTTTAACTTGGGTGTCAAAGACCAGAGTTGAAAATGTGTGCTTGATGTGACAAAAAAGTCTTTGTTTGGGGTCATCAGCTAAAAAGACATACTCACAGGAGGGACCAGAAACATAACCCTTTGTATGTGAAGTGCATGACAAAAACATTTTAGTTGAAAATGTGTGCTTTTAATGACTGTAAAGTCTTCATTGGGCACAACAGAGAAAAAGATGTGCTTAGAGGAGGTGCTGGTGAAACAATACTCTGTACTTGTTGTACTTGGAGACTTTCTAGTGAAAAAATTGCTTACTTGTTAAATTTTCCCCACTACATTCATCTCCATTTTAATACGTCTCCATATTTACAAATGACCAAAACTTTGCCTTGTATTTAGCGTTTTATATTATTCTTTAAAAAGGAGAAAGGAAAACTACAGATGTTGGAACAATCATTTTGTTTTAGATTTGGACCACAAGGTGTCTCACTTTTATTTTAAATCTGTTTTTCAGGAATCATTGGGAGACTAGTGATACATTCTCAACAGACCGAGTGACAGGGGTCGGGGGGAGGGTGTGGCTACTGGGGGAGCTGTGGGGGGAGTGCAGCAGGGGGGAGGGGGGAACTAGGGGGGCAGGTGGGGGGTGCCTGGTGCTCTGTATGTGCCGGGTGTGCACGGTAGTGCGCCTGTCGCTGCAGTCTCGGTGCACACACTGCAACAGTCTGTGCCGCCAGGGAACCTGTGTCAACCCTCTGTGTCGGCGTGGCATTCCAGTCCTGACTTCCAGACTCAGGTGTGTAGTGTGTGTGTGTTTGTGTGTGTGTGTGTTTGTGTGTGTGTGTTTGTGTGTGTGTGTGTTTGTGTGTGTGTGTGTTTGTGTGTGTGTGTGTTTGTGTTTGTGTGTGTGTGTGTGTTTGTGTATATGTGTGTGTGTGTGTGTGTGTGTTTGTGTGTGTGTGTGTGTGTTTGTGTGTGTGTGTGTGTGTGTGTGTGTGTGTGTGTGTGTGTGTGTGTGTGTGTGTGTGTGTGTGTGCGTGCGTATCATATGTGAGAGTCTGTGTGTGTGTGCTTTTGTGTGTGTACATTTGTGTATGTGTGTGTTTTTGTGTGCATATGTGGGGCATGTTTGTGGGTGTGGGTTTGTGTATGTATACATGTGCACTTGTGTGTGTGTGTGTGTGTATGTATGTATGTGTGTGTGTGCATGCGCGAGAAAGCATATATGTAGGTTGATGTGTGTGTTAGTGTATGCATATATGCATACATGTCTCTGTATACTTACATGTGTGTGCATGAATGCATGCATGTTTTTGAATTGTCGCAGTGTGTTAGCGCGTTTTTTAATCTGTTGCAGCCTGTTGGTGGAGGACGGGTCAGGGCAGGCTGTGGTGGTGATGAACCAGCTTGACCAGGTCAGACAGGTGTTGGGACTGACCCACACTGAGTGGTCAGCTCTGGAACGCTGTGTCCACTCTGCTGGTGACATTGTTGTCTCGCAGGTAACATTCACTTTATGGGGAGATGAGAGTTGAATGAAGTTCTATTGCCTTTCACTTTCAGCCTTTGTAGGCTATGCGAGGCCGTTGACCATGAAAATCTCTAGTTGTCAGAGTGAGGGCTTGTGACATGTTGCAGTAATCTGAGTTATTTGCCTTGGACAAAACCTGTAGGAAAACATGGGGAATGATGGCCCATGGTCAGCTGCCCTCACATTTGCCTTGGACAAAACCTGCAGGAAAACATGGGGAATGATGGCCCATGGTCAGCTGCCCTCACATTTGCCTTGGACAAAACCTGTAGGAAAACATGGGGAATGATGGCCCATGGTCAGCTGCCCTCACATTTGCCTTGGACAAAACCTGCAGGAAAACATGGGGAATGATGGCCCATGGTCAGCTGCCCTCACATTTGCCTTGGACAAAACCTGTAGGAAAACATGGGGAATGATGGCCCACGGTCAGCTGCCCTCACAGGTGCTTGCTTTTACTCCTGGGCGGGGAGAAACAATGTGATCTAAGCATCGTGCTGAAGGATGCATCTCTGGGAACTGCGCAGCTTAGAATGGCGTGCCCACGTTCCCAAAATTATTGATTGCAGGCCAAGCAGGATAGCATCTCAGTCTGATACAATGGAAGGCACCAATTGTTCTCACAGAACGGAAAACTCTTGACACAGAATGCTAACATAAGTATATGGAAAATCCCTTTTGGACTCTTAATAAGTGTCAGTTGGAGTGTGATATCAACAACTCACAGATTCCTCTAAATATGCAACAGCTGATATTGTTCACTGTCTATTGTTTTAGTATGTAATTGCAATGGGTCGCTGACCTTGATAATAAAAATTCAAAGTTCAATTATAAACAGGCCTGCCATTTGGGAAACTGAGATTATGGATTGCATTGTGTCAAATCTATTTTTGCATAGCAAATATTTCTTTGACTTGCACTCCTTTTAATCATTCTGACTCCCTTGTTCTGTACTTTCATCTTTCATGCAAAGCATGATTAAGTAGATGAGCTACAGGATGAGTGAGCATTTCCATCCTAGATATTTGAATACAAACTTTTACTGCAATCGTTTCTCCTTTCCTTTTCTCTCCTTTGATGGTTCCTTCACAGGTTTGGATCTCTGCTTAGTGGGCACTGTAGAAGTAATGGAATAATGCATCATTGAAGAAGCCTTTCCGGTTTATGTGGTGATCTGAGGCAGAACTCTCACTCACAGAACACATGATCACTGAATTTAGAACAATGAGTGTGAGTAGGAGTAAGGTGGATGAAGTTTTACGGCTTTGTAAGCGATGTAAGGCCACTTAGCACAACAACAAGAGTGGTTTCAAGTAAGCGCTAATGAAATTATGATATCCGTAGTCATTCGCCTCTTACGAATTGCATTGGGAGACGCGGTGGGTCTATTCTGACCCCCAACCCACAGGGGGAATCATCAGGAAGAGCTCACTTCCTAAGTTCCTTGCTGCCCAGGGGCAACATGGGGATGATGCCAACGGAAGGAATATGTTGATAATGACGATGATCTTTATTCTTGTCCTTACTTGGAGATTCTTTTGGGGTAGTTTCACCCCCAACAGCACCTGTGCGGTGCCCAGTAACTGGTTTTACTCCTCATAAGGAGAGGCAAAACAGATAGAGAGCACTTTGCTTATGGAGGCAACCCAGGGATCTATCATGCTTTGAACATTTCACTTGCCAATCACCATGCATCTGCTGCCCTGTGTCTGGAGGACTGAGCTTGGAGTGGGATTGTGTGTGTGTGCGTGTGCATGTGTGTGTGTGTGTGTGTGTGTGCGTGTGCATGTGTGTGTGTGTGTGTGTGTGCGTGTGTGTGCACGCATGTGTGTTTGTGTGTGTGTGTGCATGTGTTTTTGTGTGTGTGTGTTTGTGTTAGATATCTCATGCTGTCATAATGCATCTTCAGCGCTATTTTCCCATGCACACTTTCATTTGTCTGTTCTCAGTCTCTCTTGCTTTCATGCCCCTGCGCCCCCTTCCCCCTGCCCCTCCCCTCCCCCCTGCCCTCCTACCCCACCCTCTAAACAAATTGTTGTGTGAGGATTAGGTGTTGATTTTTCAGTTTGATTGCTAGATGCGTGTGGTGGTGTTCCTTGGGGTTGTATATTGGGTTTGGTGACCGGTTTGTTGTTGTGCATGGGTTGGGGCTGTATATTGAGTTTGGTGACCAGTTTGTTGTTGTGCATGGGTTGGGGTTGTATATTGAGTTTGGTGACCAGTTTCTTGTTGTGCATGGGTTGGGGCTGTATATTGAGTTTGGTGACCGGTTTGTTGTTGTGCATGGGTTGGGGCTGTATATTGGGTTTGGTGACCGGTTTGTTGTTGTGCATGGGTTGTGGTTGATCTCCCATGGCGGTTTGCATGCACAGATGATCTAAATGACCCAACGCTTTCCCCATGCTCCCGCTGTCACTTCCTCCGCTGCTTGGGGCCGCCTCTGGCTCTGCTCCTGGAGTGCTCCCTGAAAGCCTGGCAGCCAAGGGTTCCAGCTGGTGAGGGAAGCACTGGGCATCTCCAGCTGTATGTTTCATTGTCCATCTCCAGCTGTATGTTTCATTGTCCATCTCCAGCTGTATGTTTCATTGTCCATCTCCAGCTGTATGTTTCATTGTCCTTCTGCTTTCTCCATGTGCCGCAGTACTGGGACCAGGCGGACTCCTCCACAGAGCGATTCCTGCAGGCTCTCTGTGACAGCGCCGCCATCAAGCGCGTGTGGAGTCTGACGCTGCGCTGTGACGGCAGCCATGTCCACAGTGTTGGTCTGCACACTCTGGGGCTGGAGGGTGGGTAGTGTGAAATGCACGCCTCTGCCCCTGTCTCGCCCATCCAGCAGTTCTCATTCCACACTGATCACTCCTCCATTTTCCCACCCTGCACTCTTTTTAATTGTCATGTGCATTTATGCACACACACACTCACTCTCACACACACACACACACACACACACACACACACTCACACACACACACACACACACACACACACATACACTCACACACAACACACACATGTGCATGCATGCATTCAAATGTACACAACATACACATACATATGTCTGCACACATATGCAGACATGTTTGCACATGCATGTACGTCACATGCACAAATTATACACACACACAATATGGGTGCACACACACACACACACACACACACACACATATGCAAGCAAACTCACACACATGCACACACACACATACACACACACACACACATATATACATGGGCTCACTCTATGAACACACATGCAAGTGCATTTACACACACCAATGCACATATACACGTGCATGCACCCACTCTCCCTCTATCTCGTCTCCTTCACTTGGTCTACACATATGTCATCCCACCACCCACTCTAATGTATGCATATTCATTTCTTTCAACATTCATCCCATCATTCCCCCACTCACTTCACTTCCAATCTGCCTGACCTCTTTTAACGCCCCCATCACCCCCCACTCCCTCCACCCCATTGTTCCACCACCCACCCCACTTCCACCATATTGTTCCACCACCCACCCCACTTCCACCCCATTGTTCCACCACCCACCCCACTTCCAACTCACCTGACCTCCACCCACCCACTCACCTCACTTCATGCTGCCTTTGTCCCTATGCATTGGTCTTGGTCTAGTGCCGATTGTGTTGTATGATCTTGGCTGTATCTACCCTGACATTGTTCTGTGATCCTGTCTTGTATCCGCCCTGGCATTGTTCTGTGGTCCTGTCTTGTATCCGCCCTGGCATTGTTCTGTGGTCCTGTCTTGTATCCGCCCTGGCATTGTTCTGTGATCCTGTCTTGTATCCGCCCTGGCATTGTTCTGTGATCCTGTCTTGTATCCGCCCTGGCATTGTTCTGTGGTCCTGTCTTGTATCCGCCCTGGCATTGTTCTGTGATCCTGTCTTGTATCCGCCCTGGCATTGTTCTGTGGTCCTGTCTTGTATCCGCCCTGGCATTGTTCTGTGGTCCTGTCTTGTATCCGCCCTGGCATTGTTCTGTGATCCTGTCTTGTATCCGCCCTGGCATTGTTCTGTGGTCCTGCCTTGTATCCGCCCTGGCATTGTTCTGTGATCCTGTCTTGTATCCGCCCTGGCATTGTTCTGTGGTCCTGCCTTGTATCCGCCCTGGCATTGTTCTGTGGTCCTGTCTTGTATCCGCCCTGGCATTGTTCTGTGATCCTGTCTTGTATCCGCCCTGGCATTGTTCTGTGGTCCTGTCTTGTATCCGCCCTGGCATTGTTCTGTGGTCCTGTCTTG